>CM029126.1:20584026-20841526 GCA_016859345.1 Istiophorus platypterus | reverse complement strand
CAGGTTGATAAGCATCACATTCTGTCTGGTATTCCTTCAGTATTCAAGTAATAGTATCACTGTGTGCATTGGGTCCTGAGCTTGTTTTTTTTTTTTTCTTTTTCTTTCCGTAATCGACAGCATTTTTTCCATCTTCTTTGATATAGGCTTTCGGTGATTTGCTCTTTCCCTCTGTACTTTTTGAAAGACAGAGCATTTTCTTCTGTGTAAGGTTGCACACATACAGAACGAGAAAGAGACAGAGGGAGGGAGGGAGGGAGGGAGAGAGGGAGGGAGGGAGGGAGGCACAGCAGTGTTTTGCAGACAGGATTACATTGTCTCCGTCATGTCAGATTTCAGACATTATGTTAAACATTTTTTCTACAGCCTGTAGCTCTCACTCTGTGGTTGTGCAAGTAAATACAGCACCCTTCAACACCACACAACATCAATAAATGATCTAACTCCACCAAACTGACTGTTAGATAATAAATAGTTTTTAAGAGCACCACCTGTTCTCTGACCAATGAATTATACCAGGAGTAGATTTGAAGGTAAACATATTTAGTCAGTAAGATTTAGGGGAGCTGTAAATACAAATTTTTCTGAACATTTAATTAATTTCTGTGTAATGGCATTGCTGGCAGACTTTAGGTAATTCTTGTTTTTCACGTCGGTTTAAGGGGAAGCCACAGACTTCAGTGTGGGTCTGTTTTTTCTCAGAGGTTTATGTCATGCAAGTGTCTAAACACTGTCATCTCTGAGATCACTTGTTGAGCATTATAAAGGGAGGTGAATAAAGAACGTGACCTATGTTTAAATGGGACTACTTGTAGCTATCACATGACTAACACAAATGTGATATTTGCTCCTGCTGCAGTTGAAAAATAACAGTCTCTGCAGAAAAATTAGATTTTTTTGAAACCTTTCCTCAGATGCCTCAGATTCACAAAGTGATCCCTCGAGAGTTCACGCATGACTCCAGCGAAGCTTTTTGTATTTGATTGCCCTCCACTATTGTGTCTCTTTTCATACACTGAATAAATACTGCATACATTTGGCTTTTGTCAATAGGACGGTTTGTCTTTTGTACACAGCTTGTGCTTGCTTTTGCATCCCCATGCTTATGATAAACTTTCAACTCTACCATGACTCTTTAGCTCTTTGAAAGACCTGACTTTTTTGTGAAGTTCTACCCATCCATACCCCCCCTTTTTTTTCCTGTATCTGTGGGAGTAAAATTAGCAATTTAATTTTTTTGTCTTCTCCCTTCAGAATGTGGAAGTGTTTTATTGGTGTGGCGAGAAACAATGAGGACAAGGCAGGGCTTTGTGGTGGCAGAAATGCATTTTTAACCCATGCGAATGAATGGTGCCTCACATTCCACAGCAGCAGGCCCTTTACTGAATGGCAGCACTAACTCGGCTGTTTTCATTACTCATTACTGCCTTGTGCCTTTTCACCATGGACATAGTCATTTACCTTCACCAACTAAGTGTTGGGGTTCAGCACTACAAAGACTCTGTCATAGTAAATTTTTAAGGTAATATCACAGAGTTTGAAGTGTGGTAACCCCTTCTTATGAATTACTTTATTTCTAAGTGATACTTTACCAGTTCTGGTGAATTTTGTCTTACACAACAGGTAAGATTAACAGTGGAAATGTGTAATGTTAAAGGTGTCGTTCTTAATGATGAAACCAAACCGAGTGGAGCAATTCGGCTGCTTACAGAGTTAGATATGTTTAGTGAGAGCTAAACAGAGCTAAAAGAGAGTGAATAATGGACTAACACTCACATGTTGTTCTGTATCTGCTGGATGTGTGTATAGGTAATTGTTACTCTGTTAATTTTTCATTTATACATTGTTTTTGCTGACTCCAAGTGGCCACGCAATGAATTATTGTTGATTTCACAATATATACTGGGTTTATGATCTTGGATGGTAAATCATCTTTTAGTCTGCTTTAGTGCAAGGCATGATTACAACAAAGTTTATTCTCTTTAAAAGGTGCATCTCCCTGTTTATATCTCTGTATAGTTCTGGAAAATAGCTTTGGCTTAAGTGTATAGATCTCCTAGTGCAGACCCTTTCAATGATGAAAAACTTTTTTTTAATTGTAATACTGAAAAGGGTTCCAGAGCTAGCTAGTTGAGCTCTAAACACTCATGTCATAAACAGAATCAGTTCAGTTCTTTATAGAGTGTAATTGCTACTATTTTGACTCTGTGTCATAATCTCTTTCTGTTGATGTTAATGTTGTGCCTCTTTGAACTAGAATGGATTTGAAAAAAGTATAGACAATGGGTTACAAGACATGTTTCCCTACTGATTCAGTTATGCTGAAGTCTTACACATCCTCCAGGTTTCTTATTTACCTTGTTATGCTTTAGATGTTATCAATCCTTTCTACATGAAAGCAAAGATGTATCTGTCTTCACAGGCTTAAATAACTTTCTCTGACAAATTGAGGTTGGATTATGGCAAGAGGCAGCAAACAAGTGCAAACCCCATTTTAAAAGTGGTCCCTTTTTTGTTGTCAAACAAAGAAGAAAGAAAATTAAGAACTGAATGTGTCTTTGCTGGTGGTCCAGACAGCCAAATTATTTTAATACAGGATCTAGTGTCTATTCTGTGTTGATGGCATTGATTCCCTGCTGCATGGTGGGGGTTTCCACTCTGAAAGGGCAATCTCTCTGTGTTAGCCTAGAAATACCAAGCTCCTGGGTTAAATTATAAATGAGCCCTCCATGGGAAATGTATTGCTCACTGCTTAGGATAATCAGAGGGAATTTTGATTTCCTGCAACTGTCACCTTACACATCTGCAGTATATGCATATATCCATTCCTCATGACTAAAACACTCAATATGCCGATTTTATAGAAACTTTGTCAACAGGTTGGTAGTTGATACCTTTATTTGGGTCACACGTGCATCCTCCCCACCCATATGGATCAATAGCATTGATGCCAAGCAGCAGTGCCCAGGTAGTAAACTGTGAAGCCTAATAACTGTTCCAATTAGACCCAAAGAAAATGATGTAGTAATTGGAGGATTAAGAGAGGAGAGGGGTTGGAGTTGGTGGGGGGCAAATGAGGTGCTGGTAGGGGGATTTAGGCTCAGGGCCATTTTAGCCTTCACCCATGGTGGTGGGAAGGGGGGAGAGGAACATGGCAGCGGTGTTGAATAAGGCTCAACTGTTGCATTTACTGGTACTTGTTCATTAAAGCTGCCCATAGTTGATATTTTGTGCTTAGATTTTTGTCACTAAACTGTATTGCTATGAGAAAGGTCTCAGTTTTTTCCCTAGAAGTTCTTCATTGCTATGTTAGAAAAATCCCCCTGAAACAGTCCACCATCATGGGACTCAAGTACACAGACAAGTTGGTCATTGTAGATCTTTGTAGAATTGTAAAAAAGTAAAGTTTTTATTACACAGGAAATTAGTTAAATATATCACAGTGTGCAAATATTTTTTTTCATTCACACCATTCTTGTTGGGGAACAGTAGTTTTAAAGAAACAAGTAAATTGCCGTGACCAAATCTTAAAACAACATCAACTCTAATCAAAACATAAAAAAGCAGCCATAGAAATCTAATGATGTAGCTATAATATAGCTTTAATATAGCTATATAATGATGTTTTGTTCAATACTGCTTCATCAGGCTTATTGACTAAAAAAGATAATGGTGTTATTTATTCACGTTCTGTCATTACCCAATGTAACAATAACCGAATGTTGGTATGGAAACAATCCAGGCTCAGTTGTAGGTATGTTCATTTTTTTAAATGTTCAATGGATGTTACAGAAGGCTACATTATTATCCTACATTATAGAGCCTACACTAAATTAAAGGAGTTATCATTGAATACAAAAGTAAACATAGATAATAGATTGGCTCTTTAATTGCAATAATTGATACATGTTTATAGCAAAAGTTTCAAGTAAGTCAGTGCAGAT
Source organism: Istiophorus platypterus (assembly GCA_016859345.1). Taxonomy (NCBI): domain Eukaryota; kingdom Metazoa; phylum Chordata; class Actinopteri; order Istiophoriformes; family Istiophoridae; genus Istiophorus; species Istiophorus platypterus. Next base: position 20,837,582 of record CM029126.1, on the reverse strand, counting down.
ATTCCTCCCAGCGATGAGCCCATTACCTAAATATTTTACTCATGAAAGAACGTGATTACAATTGGTGAAATTTGCAGTCATAAAAAATCCACTTATGACATCTAATTATGAATCCATGCAAGTAGAAGTTAGTGCAAGTAGTTTCACAAAAACCTTTTCCTTTGTTTGGATCAGCTGGATGTTGGTGTAGTGACACTACTATAAACTTACATAAAAATATATAATTTGTAGTCATTGCTGAAATGCCTCTCTGTAGCTATTCTAAATTAGTCAGTGATAGGGAATGGCTTTTTCGAGATTGTGTTTGCTATTGGTCATTTTCATCTCTGATCCATGGGTGTGAGTCTGCAGTGTTTGCTCTTCTGCAAATAAACCAGTAAGACTTTTCCTGGTCAGATTACTACTAGTTGTACTAATAATTAATCATTTGAATGGCTGTTAATCTGATATCAGTGCAACTCTGTTTGTATGTACCGGGGAAACTTGCAGTAACATGGGTCAGCAGCATCTGAGCTCATTGTCAGTGCATAGATTTCATCCGTTGAACTGAATAGTCTGTGTTGGAGTTTTACAGAAAATAGAATCTAACTTCAGTTCAAATGGAAGCACATTAACCAGACTACAAGCTGCATTATCCATCACCATCACTCATGTTGGTTTCCCATTTTACACATTATTGATCATCCAATGAAATAACAATCCCAAGCAACCAGTGCTGAGCTGAATGTGCTGGATTCATTAGTAGTGCTTATCAGGTTTGAGCTGACATAGTGATCATAGTTAATAGATTTCTGCCTGCGTCTATGAGCTGACGCTTGGCATTGTTGCTGTGATTGCTGTGGGATTAAAGAAGAGAAATACGCTTAGCTGGGAGAAATAGCCCAGAGAACCACGTGGCTGTGATCAGGGATTGAGTGAGAGAGAGAGAGAGAGAGAGAGAGAGAAGGGGAGAGCTGGCGGGGGAAGGACCAGCGCTCTTTGTCCAGCCCAGATGTCACTGTAGTAGACTACCATTATTGATCCACTGCTTTACACACACACACATCCTGCACACGAACACAGACATCCACTCATACCTTAATTAGATAGCATTAAAATGGGAATTTAAGAAAGGGTACTGTCAATTCTGTCACATAAACACCTTTTACTAGTAATTCATCTTTTACTTTTACAAAAGGAATAAAAGGAATAATATATATTATTCTTTTAACCAAGATCATTAAAAGCACTCTGATTGACATAAAACTATCAAATAGTTTAGATTCAGCATAATTCCTATATTCTACACAGTGCATCACATCTTGTACTTTCTCTATCATTTGTAAAACCTGTTTTTCCATCCTCTGCATTCTTTCTGTCTCATTTATCTAGTCTAGTTATCTCCCTGTGGCTTTTCTAATGACTTTCTTCAAATTTGATAGGCCACCAGATGATATGCAAACTTAGCATGTAGGTGTCTGTGTGTGTGATTTGCAGGGGTGATGGTGGGGCATGGTAGGGAGGGGACATGGCAACCAAACTTAATCCAAACTCACAGCAGCCCAGAGGGCTGTAAGGGTGGGGTGGGGGTTGGGTGAACTGTTTCTTAAGCAGAGAGGCTCCTTTTCAGCATTCACCGTCCAGTTCCAGTTAATAAACACACTCTAAATGAGAATAAACTAGTCTGCAAAAAATTTAAATAGGCATTGAATAATACAAGGAATGCTTTGTTTGCAACAGTTTTAGAATAAAGAGAAGTAGTAGTTAACTTGGTGTCATTCACAGTGACTCATAAACAGAATAATCTGAGATTTGACAAGTGATTTCTGAGAAGTAGGGAACAGATATATGATAGACCTGAGGTCTTCAGTTGGAAAAAAAAGAAAACAGGAAGTTATGGATCACCACTTTAAAAGTATTGGTAATTACTTGCAAACTTTTAATCGCACTTTAGTTTCACTTTAATATAGATAAAATGCTACCAATTCCACCCCTTTACACGCATGCACACACACACACACACACACACACACACACAAAGTGTGTATGTCTTATCTCCCTCAAGGAACTACCATTATTACTACATTTGAGTATGTAAACAACTTTAAATTATCACAAAATTAAATGATCCTCCTCTGTTTTCACTCCATGGCAACTGCCCCACATTTACTACATTGTTAGCATCATCTTCAAAAGTCTTTTGTCTTTTTTTGTACAAAGTCAGAGAGAATGGAACTGAGTAGATGTAGTTAGTGCAGATTGAAAGCCAATGATGTTGCATGTCTGACTAATTCAGGGAAACAAGCTGGAAATGTCTCCAGGCTACTGCAGCTAATCATTCAGCCCACAGAGAACTGATCGTTAGCTGCTGATGTCAGCCTAACCTTGCTGCAATGCCTTTTAGTAACTGTGTGTGTGTGCATGCACGTGTGCATGTGGGAGAGAGGGGGTACAGATGGATGGAAGTTTGAACATTATCTTGTCAAAAATGTTTGCTTTTCTGATGGTTACCGAGGAGAAAGACAAACACAATTATGGGATTTTGACATAAAAAAATACAACAATTAGTGGTGAATATATTGCTTTTTAAAAGAGGAGAACTTTTGTACAAACTGTTGTCGACATTCCTGCACATTAGTATTGTTATGTCCTTTCTGTGGGAAAAAGAAAAGAAATCATGCTCTAGGAGGCCAGACCCACTCCTATAGAAATATAGAGAGCAGTATGACTTCTCCTTTTCTTCCAGTAACTTTTTGCTGTCTCAAAATGAGTCAAAACGATGAATACTAACAATGCAATGTAAAAGCTTTACAATCATCCACACGGAAGAACTGGAAATCCAAATTTGGATATTTCTAGTGATAGCTGGAGTCATCTGTTAATGACAGTGCAGTGGAATTTAGCCCACTATCCCAGTCTTAGTGTAGGGAATAAAGGAAATAAAGACGAAAGGAAACAGTGTTTAGGAAGTAGTAATAGGAGGTCTGGCAGGGTCAAGCAGGCTTTAGGGTCACCAAGGACAGAGGTGAGAAGGAGGAGGAGGGTCACCCAGAGGCTAGCTCACCCCAAATCCAGATATGAAGTTGAACACCAAGCATACGTGTAAGGTGAATGCAAGCTGGATGCAGGAACAGGTTGCGGGCAACATGCATCCACCATCTATTCTTGGGGTTTCTATTCAACAATGAAGGGAAGAGGAAAAATAAGTAGAAGTCTTTTTTTCTTTCAACTATTTTCTTACTGTTCTATCTGCATTTGGCATATATGAAAAAAAATCACAAAGACGATGGACAAATATAGAACAAATCATCATCTCTCAGTCACTTACCTGAGTGTTACGACTATGAATGATTTATGTTATATTATGCTCTCTCAACGGAGAATGTTGCTGTAGCACCTGCATTGTTCGTGCTGGCAAATCAGACTATAGAGATTAATTTCACTCATCACCTAAATAGCTTTCTGTTTGACACAATGAATGTAGTACATAAATGAAAGTGTGCTGATTTACACATCAAAGGACGTTTACAGGCCGTGGGGAGTACTACTGTCAATCCGGCTTGTATAAGGCCCTTTTACGTTCCAGAGAGATCTGCATGAAGCATGATGAATTGCCTCAAGTGATGTCACTCAAGCCATGGGGTTATGCTAGCTGCTACTAGCATAAAATGCCAAGATCTCTCAACTTTCCATTGTGAGTCTGACAGCGTTATAAAGGTGCTCATTCGGCGAGGTACTTTTAAATCTCCTCTTTTTGTACACATTGGCTATAAGTAAGCATGCTCCTTTGAATCATATGTTTCAAATCAGCTGTGGAACACTGTATTTAAAAGTGTGTCATATAGGCAGTCTAAACCTGGAGTGATTATAATGTTTCAAGCGTATTTATCCCCTGTAAGAGCTGAAACACCAAATATTTACCGATTTGTGCTCTCATTGTGTTTCCTGAGCTGCTTTTTGCTACTTACCTCAGTTCCCAGCTGCTTCTCTGTCTGTCTGTTGCTTGGGGGCCTTGCAGTCAACTACACAGGGAAGAAGAGACCAAAGACAGGGAGCTTTTTAGTACCCCTCCACCGACCCACCTTCCCCCCACCACCACCACCACCTCCACAGCACACACAACCCCGCTGCCCCACATACACCACCACCACCACCACCACCACCACCACCACCTTTTTCCATTGGCTCTTGATGTTTTGTAAAGAATCCCCCAGCATACTCACACCCTCCCTTCAGCTATCCCCCTGGCCTCAGTGCCTTGTTCCCACATTGTATCCAGATGTGAGGAGGATAGTTGAGGGGAGGAAGGTAGGGGCCCCTGGTAGTACCCCCCCCCCCCCCCCCGCGCAGCTCCAGCCCAGCATCCCATCCCAAGACTGGAGTGTTTTCAGTATTATCAGCTGAGAATTACAAACAAATGAGGGAGACCTGCAGAGTAGATATCCCACTTCATTCACACACTTTTACACCTTCATCTTAATATTCCATGATGTTTGGAGTTGTGCACACAGCACAAATGTCTATATACAGCATCATGGCCCTCTGTATCATCCTAGTGACTGCTTCTATGTTTTTTCCCTTAAGCTTAAAACACAGAGATGAAAATCTGTCGCTCTTGAGGCAGACTGGCTGTGATCATCTAATCCCTGGCTACAGAACTCTATTTAAAGAGCACAGCCGTTAATCCCATCAGATTATACCTGACCAACTCTACAAAATCACCCAATTAATAGTCTTAAGGATGGCCACAAAAGCCTGTCTTCCCCAAAAAAAACAAAAACCCAATAAATTACACAGAAAAATCTGACCTATTTATGGAGTCTTAATCTCATACTTAGTCTACAACATGGAGACAGGCAGGGCTTCAGCCTAACCATAGCCATGACCCCTCATCTAGAATAAGAGCTGACAATGGAAATTCTAAAAAAAACTATATTGGCATTTTTATGTAAGTAGAAGTGATTTATACCACTTAACCAGACTGAGAAATCCTAATCTAAAATGTACATTAGCCCAAAATTTCATATACAGTAGGTGGACCAACACCTGATGGGGTTATTTAAGGTTATTACTGGCTTCTGTGCATAAAAACATAAAACTCCTTGTTAATGCATACTGATTTCACAACTAGGTTTGAGCCAGGAGTTCCACAAGCAGTTGGTATGCTTAGGTTTAAATACCTAGACAGCAGTCTCCACAGGCTGCATTGTCCCAGATAGATCTGCAGTGGAATTTGGTTTGCTACACTTATATGCATTAAGAATTTTGAACAATTCTTTATTTAAACATCAAATAATTTTGTGCCATATTCAGTGTTTTTAAAACCAACAGTCTTTATATAAATATCTTTTGAGGAATTCCAAATAGTCAGTGTGGAACGGCCCCTAAAACATCATTAATACTTGCAGTATTAAAACAAGTGCTTCTACTTCATATACCTCATTAAAATCAGTTTGAGAAGTGTAATTCTGATAAATTCTACAGTGAATATGTACTCAATTAAGCTGCATTGCGTCAACAATTTCAGATACATAACAGTGAATGGTCCTTGTCTAATTTGCCGTAAAAGGCCATTATCATTTTGTGGTAACAAATAAATCTCTTGTGTATACTAAACGACACAAGCGCAGCTCCTAATTGCTGCTGTAGATACAGCGTTCTTCTGATCCATTGATGACATTGTCTGTACACCTCAAACCATCTCTCTGTTCTTTCTTTGTAAGGTAAATCTTTATGCTTTTTAGCTCATACACACAGCACAATGTGATTAGCTGATCATAGATCCATCCAAATACATACAAGTCCACCAGCCGACTTTCTCTCGCTCTTTATGTATGTGTCTCTTTAGAAGTGAGCCATCTCCATTTTTAGTAACCCATCTAGCAGTCTTTGAGTCTGTGTTCGGCATAGTGTGTTGTGTAAAGCTGTCCACTGGTGCGATGTGGAGAGAATGACTGTGTGTAATCCTCTGTTGCTTACTTCTTGTGTGACAGGCATGTTTTTAGTGGTGATCAGCTGGCTTGATGGCTGTTTTGCTGCCTGATTGATGCAGGTAAATCCCGTTGGAAGTGACTGCTCTCTCTAGAGAAAGCTATGCAAACATGACTGCTTGATGCAACCTTTGCCTTCTCCTGCATTACTCTCTCTTGCTCCTCAGAAATAAAAATTCAATATGAAGTGGAAATAAGAATGGAGCTGATATTTTGTGCTGTTATGAAAATGAACGATATTCATCATTCCACAATTACCTAACATTTATAACTAGTTAGACTTCTCAACAGATATGATATTATTGCTATGCAAAACTGTCTTAGATATGCCACTGCTTCTATTACTACTGCTATACTAGAATGACAACTGCCACTAATACCTGAACTTGGTGCACATTGTTTTTTCTGTATAGAGAATTATGAGTAAAAGTAAATGTTCAACATTTCTTACCTCCAACTCCTACATCATCCACTCAGTTTGAGTCGCCATTGTTTGATGAGCACAAAGAAACTCAAGAGTGACATGGAAACCTAACCGCCAATCCTTACAATGAGGTAGGCGTAGGCGATGGTGTAGGGTCTGCATTGATTATATGCAAAAGTATAAACCAGCCTTAAGAGCGACTGTTTTTTTCCTACAGCAGAAATGTGTCAGGCAGCTCCACTGTGATATTTCGTGGCTGTTCAAACAGGTGGATATGGTTTATTTTTTTACATCCAAGCATCCAGTTTATTAAAAAGGTCATTTAGATATCAAATGAATAAACACGAAAAACAACAAAATCTTTGAGCGTTCTAAACCAAACTGAGGGCAACTTTATCTTTTGAATTTGTTAATGTGTAATTGCTTTTTAGCTGGATCAAGTCTGAAAATCTAATTTCTCCAAAAGGGTTTTCAGGAAGTAACACCAAACAAGATAAGTCAAAACCTAGTATATGCCTGGATTGCACTTCTCTGTGCTCACACATACAATAGTTTAATACAACCGAATTACCAATAAAGCTGTTCTCATTACAAGTTCTTATGTTTCTGTTGTCAGACAACAGAAAAAGTATGAAATAGTAACTGAAGTGTTGCTCATTAAGACTACATATCACCAGCATTGACTTCAAAGCCATTTCCAAGCTGCTGCTCTGAAGTACTAAAATCCTGATTTTATTACTGCCATGTTGTCCGACAGAATTCCTATACTGTTTCGGCTGTCATGTTGTCATTTGAATGAGATGCATAGAGGTGTGCCTGAAAACCTTGCGGTGTCTGAAAAAGCGGTAAATCTAGTACCAAAGACACAACATTGGCAACACTGCTCGTAAATGCCCGCTGATGATGCAATAGAAACTGTTTGCAGCAATTCATTTTGAATGAGACACCAGTGGTGTAACTTGAGCACTGACTCAGGCAACATTTGGCTGACTAATCATGTCATTTTATCCTGCCTTCACTCTCAGTCATAGGCATTTGCATTTATGCAGCTGGCCACACTGTTGTTTTCCAGCCAAAAAGTGGCCTGCTATACACGTGAGGGTTTAATAAACTCCTACCATACACTATTTCTAAGTCTATAGAGGACAGTTTCCTTCACTTGAAATAAAGACTTAGAGGCCAGACACAAATACTTTTTATTTGACAACAATTTGTTACTATTAATAACCCAGTGACGTTTTGTAGCTCATTACCACACAGGTTGTAAGCCTGACATTCATGCCAATCTATGTGCTGCATGCTTCCAGATGTTGATCAGGTAAAACCACTGCTGTCTAAACACAGCAACTGGTGCAGTTCAGGTTGGCCGATGAGGTTTATTGCAAACAGGCGGGTTGAGGAATGCTGCTTGTTTATCGACAGGATGCTGTGATCTGGTTTTTTTAAACCCACCTGCGTCAGAAGGGAAAATGAAGCAGAGAAATGACTGATCTGCTACATAATGGAGTTTTTCCCCCTTATCTTGATGCATTTATTTCCTACAGCACATGATTCTCAATCATGTCATGGATGTAGTTCATTTAGTCTTCCAGTTATTCTTAACGTATTTTGAAGTTTATAAATGTCATCTATGAAAGTGTTCTACATCTTTGTTCTTACTCTTTTATTTTTCAAAGAAACCTTTCACAGTGCAGCCAATTTTATTTTGAGTTGCTTCTTTTGTGAAAATTGTCTCTTCTAGTCAAGCCTCTACAGACAGATGTTTTCCACCATTGGTGGATTTAGGAAGATTTTTTTTTTACAGGTTACTTGGGCACAGAGATTGGAACTACTTGGATATTTCTTTTTCTGTTTTAATGTTTTTAAACTAAAACATCTGTCTAAGCAGAGGAAAAAGTAACTCAAAACTCTAATTTTCTTGAGAACTCTCCATTTCCCACACACAGCCACCCACTCTCACACAAACAGACCTACATGCAAACCTGGTGCATACACACACATACAAATTGTTGAAAACACCTGTATTTGCACTACACTGTTCGGGAGGAGACGTAACTATACCAGCAGATTGTCTCTGTAGAGAGCCTATTTGACACAGTGTAGGTCTCTGTAGGACTGTTGGATGAATGTTGAGAGAGTGGATCCTGGCCAGTTTCCTGTGCTGTGTTTACACTGCAAAGAATATCTGTCATAACAGGCTGTGAAGTCTGGTATTGAGTGTTTCAGTCATTCCTTCTCAATGAAAGTTTGAGTGACGAAACACCAGACGGAGCTAATAACCAGAGAGACACATTTTTGTACCAATCTTCTCATCAATTGTCCAAATTCCTAAGAAGACAGAGTATACCTACATTTTTTGCAGCGTGCAGCCCACAGCCTGCTTCTCTCTCTCTTTCTTTCTCTGTATGCCTTGATCTCTCGCATCTACCTCTCTCGCCCTCTCAGTCAGCTCTTATTATCCCAATCCATCTCCTGCCGTGACTTTACATCACTATTTACCACTTATCTTCCCTCTGCTGCCCTCCCTCTCATTATTTCCTCTGTCTCTTCTACTCTCCTTGACATGCATCTCTCTTCAGATGCTGCCTTGTTTTCCTCAGTATTAGTTTAGAGTTTTTCCACTGGGCGGGTTAACAAGCCAGCATGATTTCATCAATGTGAATCAGTCAGCCTGATAAGACGTGACCCAGATGGGATCTCTAGCTTTTTTTTTACACAGCCGTCCATCATGACCACGTAGCCACATAGCCTCTCTCTCATGGTAATGCCTGTCAGCCTTCGAATTAAAGAATTGTGTCATGTAGCTCCAGTGCACTCTCTAGAAAGACTGTGTCCCGTATAAAAGACTAACATTTGTTATTCTCATCTAGCAGTCCTAGTTCCTGTGTGGTGCTTCTTTTTTTTTATTATTTTTGGCTATGAAATCCTGGGCAGATGTTTCATGACACACACACTAACTTGTACACACAAAAACACTCTTAGAATATTCCTAAAGGGACTTATGATGGTCAATAATGGGTTTATGGTGACCTCAGTGAACTTTGATATATCTATAATAAGCCCATAGGGACTCTGAGTATGTCTTTAGAACAAAACAGCACATTTATTGGGACCTCAATACGCTATCCTTTTTTGTTGTATATCTTTTGAAGGGATAGTTTGACATTTTGGGAAATACTATCTTATTTTTCTTGTTGAGAATTAAATAAAAAAGGTCAGTACCACTGTCATGTCTGCACATAAGCTAATACCAGCATCTGATTTCCTTAAGTTAGCATAAAGGCTGGTAACAGGGAGAAACAGGTTGGCTTTGTCCAAAGGCAACAAAATATAACAACTTAACCATTTAAACCTCATTAATCACGTTATATCTTGTTTCCTTTACAAACCATTTATCTTCCTTGGCCAGGCTGAGTAACTTCTTGTGGTATTTTACACTTGAAGATGAAAGAAAAAAACACAATATAATGTTTTAGGAAGTTTTAGAGGTGCTTTAGCTGGGTCTTGTTACCTTTAGACAGAGCCTGGCTGTTACCCCCTATCTTTAGTCTTTATGCTAAGCTAAGTGAGCAAGATACTAGCTCTAGCTACATATTGAACTTAAAGACATGAGAGTTGTATCTTTTCTAAAACATTCCTATAGAGAATTTAAGTTGGCCTTATAGAATGTATTTGATTTTTAATTAAAAAAAAACATAATGTAGTTTTACTGAAAGTATATAATACCCTTATATATACATTGTCTTAAGGTGCATCCAGACAGAGTCCATTATTTAAGCAAATTAATCCACCACTAATTGTTGGCCCACTGTTCATATAGTAAATTCATGAAGCCTAAGATGTGCACATTTTTTGGTTGTCTAATTCCTAATTATTCCATGTTAACCATTGATGTTCCATAGACTTGCATTAACACACAGACCTGTATCTTCCATGTGGTTCTCAGAAGTGAGCTTGGGGTGTTCATAACAAGTATTTAAAGTAAATTGTAATGAAAACCTAACAAAAGTAGTGGAAGTTCTTTTTTTATATGCATGTAAAGTTTTGGCTTTTGTAATCCATATTTTTGCAATATTGTGATGTATATCAATTTTGGAAAAAAAAAAGGTTTTCTTTATAATGTGATTGAGATTTCTGCCACATTGCTGACACCTGGTTTAACTGTGGTATTACTATAATCTTGTGGTGTTAACAGTAATCCAGTGGTGATTTGATTAGTAACCCACTAGTGACTCACAATGACCATACCATTTTTTATGGTAATTTTACTTCACATGCTATCACAATAACATTCCTGTTATGTATTTCTTACAATCCTATAGTGCTTTATTGTGTCTCTGTAGTGTTGTATAAGTAATTCATAGTGAGTATATATGGCAACACTTCTTATTTTCTGTGATATTACAGACATTTAAACCTATGCACACACACACAGAATTCAATACTCAATAACCTGTAATGTACACAATAACACTTTTTCCAGGGACTGAAATTGGATTTTACCCACAGGTTCCTTTGTTTAGACTTTGTTGTGTACTTTTTTTGTGTTTGTATTTGTACTTTAGAGCAGTGTATGAACCACTTTGCTACAACAACAACTGCCTGTTTGAGCCTACACACTATTTCTGTAGTAGAGCCATCAGGAGATTTCTGTGGAAACCCTCCCATCCTGCCTGCCAGTGTGTGTGTGTGTGTGTGTGTATGTGTGTATGTGCAGGCAGCAAGGAAGAGTCAAAAGCAGATCTGTTGCCCTGTTATGTTCTCATATCTCCTCTTGACAACTCTTACAGGATGTGTTCTTCAGATTTTGCCTCGAGGTAAAGACCGATTTGAAAACAAGAGGCACATAGCAAGTAACAAAAGCAGCCAATGGAGTTGAAATTCAGACAGACATACTGTATTTATACACAGCCAATGCAACACCTCATTGCATGTTCCTTAAAGCATGCAGTGATGGTAACTTTCGCCATAAGGGAACGAAATTACAGACATCAAAATCCTCTTTCGTTCTTCAGTAGAAGATTTACCTTAAAGCTCCATGCTAATACGTTTTAAATACTGTTGTGCTGAAAAGTGAATAACTTGCAGTTTAGATCATTCTTAAAATGCTGTGTAGGTGATTTTGGTATCAGCATTCTTGAGATTCCCAACGAGTCAGTTTCCTGTAAAATTATGCTCTTTAAGAAGCTGCAGAGGTTGAAATTCTCCTTTTCCTGGTAGATCCTGCCAGCCAGTTGATGTATTGGGAACAGGACACAGGCTTTTCACATAAATCTTGCTGTTTGAAATAACTGCTGTCTGTGTTTTTATCAGCTCTAATTAATGTTGATTCAGCTAAATTACAAAATTAAATTCTTGCCCTTTTCTTGTGTCTCTTTGTGTTGCTTTCTGGGCCACTAACACTAGACCAGAGATGCACACAAACAACTGTATGGTTAGTTTGAAATGTATGCTCTGTGTTGCTAAGAACACTTTGGCAACTAATAATGCACCACTGGATCAAACCGATTCCCGTGCCGTAGCAAGCAGCAAAATAAAACTGTTATATCAGAACGTGTGACAGTGTGAAAGACTGGTGCCTGGCTTTGAGGTCACCGGTCTAATTACACTTCACAGAGACTGATTTAGGTACAGATACAGAGGTTGTTCAGGGCTGCAGATGGATGGAGAAAAGCGCAGAGGAAGAGGAGGGAGATGACTTGAAGAGTTGTGAAAAGAGTGGATCATCGGGGCGTGGATTGAAAAGAGATGGAGGAGTTTCAATTTCGATTTAAATAAAACGCTTTTACTATGAGTGCCTCTAATGCTTTCACTGCTATTACACCAACAAGTTGCAGTTTTCCCTTTTTCCTCCTTGGCTGTTTTTGCTCCAACCTGCTTCAGCCCATTCTTTCCCTGTATGTCTTTAATTTTAAGGTAAGGGGACATAGAGGGGAACTGGTTTTCCAGCTATTTGAGTGGATTTGAACAGAAAATAACGACACATCTTTGATCAATTGTGGTTGCAACTTTCTTAATGACTTTCTTGTACAACAGAAAATGAATGCATGAGGGACCCTAAATATCTATCCCTCAAAGGAAAATGAGCAGGATTCTGTTATATAAGCACATTTTAATCATCCTTATATATACTTCAGTAGTTCAGGATTTAGGTTTGGATTTTGGTTTATGGTTAGATTAAAGTCTAGGCCAGGGCTGAAGTTGGGTTTAAACATTTCGTGTTAAATGATTAAAACCTACAATGCTGTATAGGAAGAATGTATGCAGTGAGCATATTTATTGTTTGTGAACTCTAAGGCAATTAAGATCTGTGTAATGATAGCTTAGTATGCACTGGCCAGTGACAGTAGATCTCAGTGTTTGTATACGTGTGTGTGCAAGAGGAATGCTGCTGTGGTTCAGAGGGGGGGGGCTCTATGAGCAGGAGCACCCAGGGGTTAACGAGCGGTGTGAGAAAAACAGGCAGAGTTTGAGAGGGAGGGGGGAGGGAAGCATGCACACACACACACACACACACACAAACACACACACACACACACACACACACACACACACACGCAAACACACACACACACACACACACACACACACACGCAAATACAAATTGAGTCCCAGAGGAAGCTGAAGATGGTCTGGCCCATGAGAGCAGGCAACTCTTGTTGGCTTTAAACTGAGATAAATCATAGCAGCAGGTATAATTCCATGTTGGTTGAGTTCTGTTAATAAGAATAAACAATGGGCAACAATCAAAAATGGAAAATACTATTTTCTAACATCCTGATTTGGAGCCAACAGATAAATGCACAAAATTCAGAAAAAAGACTCAAGCTGTTGTGAAACTGGAAATGTTTTTTAATCATTTTGTTGTGTTACCTCGAAGGAGTCAAAAATCCATAATGATGACAAAGAAAACTTATTAAATATTAAGTGACATGTTGCAACAGAAAAAAGAGCAATTTACAGGTGCATGCCAATCACATTGAAATAAGCCAGTCTAGACAGGTAGATGTTTCCACCATATTTCCATCATTTACTACAGCTTTGTTGGTGTGGTGTGTACTCTGTAGTGTACTTTATCGGGCTGAGAGCTGATCCCTTCCCCTCTGGACCTGTTCAGTAATCCCACTAGCATGGACTGGTCAGCAAAATGTAACTTGACAGTATTGACCCAAACACCTGCCACTTCCTACACACACACACAGACACACACATACACAGACCCAGTGGACTCTTTTCTGTCCAGAGGCCCTTCTCACGCAAATAGGGTAGGCAGGCAGGATCCCCTCTCAGCCTATTTATCAGTAGGGGGGGGGCAGACAGCCTGGACCCCCTCTATTGTTCTGGCTGGGTTTAAGGGATGGGGGGGCAGGGATGGAACTAGGGATAGGATGGGAATTGGAGACCCCAACAATGCCACAAAGCCCCCCACTGCTCTTCCTGCATATGAGCATGACCTGCTCTGACAGACCAGGGACAGACCCCGACACGAGGGATAACTATAACATAACTATGATGGCCCAAACTGGACCTAAATTGGTTATAGGCACAACCTAATCAAGACCTGGAGTCACAGTAGAGCTAAAGGGGTGTTAAATACATCATGTAAGAGAATTTCCTTATGATATGAATACCTGATATGGGCTAGTGTATGGGCAGATGCTGTCATGTGGGCTCTCCTAGTTGTTTGTCATATGACAGTGGTATGGTCAGGGTTGTTTACTCTGTATATACTTGTTTTCTTTCCCCGAGGTGGAATCAAACAGAAAGCAGCACAAATAAGCCAAGCTAGACCCCAAAACAAGTCATACCTGAGCCAAAATAGAACCAAAGTTGAGTCAAAACAGAGTGGAAAAAAAGAGCTAAATTCCAGTTAAAGATAATGACACAGTCCAGAGTCAGAACAAGCAACCAGTACAAAGCAGGATCAAAACTGACTTAAACAAACAGCTGCAACACAACTAAATACATTTCGTTTCTGAAGGGTTGTCCAAATTATTTGTATACACACACAAGTATATAAATGGCCAAATGCAGTTATGTGCAAGTATTTCAATAATGACAGTAAATCCTGGAATGGTTACGTGCAGTTTTACAGTGAAGTAATAACAATGTCAATCAATGTACAATGCAAAATACTCTATAATACAATAGTTGCAAGTATTCCATCTATAAAAATACATCTAGATGTAGAATCCTTTTGAATGTGTCCTTTCTATAATATTGTTTATAGTTTATGCACACACACAAACTCACACACAAACACACACACACACATACATAGTGAGAAACCTTTCTGTGTGTTTTTTTTCTACTCAAAACTTTATTCAGGATTTATTATATTTGAGACTGAATCAACAGTGCTGAGGGGCAGTTGAAGCAGAACATTGTCTGTCTCTACCACAAAGTTTGCAAAATTCTTTATCTTTTTAAAAAAAAAAAAATTCACAACTGACAAGTTTGTCACCAAAAAAAATGTTCAACATTGCCAGCATGTAGGTTATACTGCCTGTAGGTGTGCGTGTGTGTGTGTGTGTGTGTGTGTATGCGTGTTTGTATCCAGCTGTGCTTTACCCCTCTCTCGCTTCATCTTTGAGCTTACAGCAGGCCTCTTTGTCTGCCGGTTTAGAACAGGATGGGAGGTGAAGAGCAGTTTGTTCATAATGGATTATTGATTGGTCTGAGAATACACTGGCTCTACGCTGTGTGCGTGTGTTTTTGTGTGCGTGTGTTTGGTGTTTGTGTGTTTAGGACTCCATACCATCCCCTCTGCCATGCTCTGAGCACTGAATGTCTCCACTTTATGAGCAACTGTACAGAGGATAGCAAGGTTTTTTTTTTTTTTTTGTAAAGTGCTCTCTGTATGTTACGCTCTGTGATGCAGTGTGAGTGTGTGTGTAAGCAGGTCTCTGTTTGGGCCGTTAAGCTTTCAATGCTGCCTGTATGAAGCAGTGTTAAAAGCCCACAGTGTGCTCATTTAGACTTTCAAAAGATGTGTGTGGACAACATTAAAAGCCCCTTCTGTTTTGCTTCATGATTCCTCAGTTCCCCTGCATGTATGTGTGTGTGTATTTAAACAGAAGGTCCACTCTTTATTTTCCCCTGCTGTGTATTTTTTTCTAAACCTCAATAGCCTGTCTCTGTGCTGCTGTGTGGGAGGAAAACAGATCCCATCACAGCTGAAGGATATCCCACACGAGAATGACCTATAATTATTATCAGTGATAAGGTGACAGCGTGAGTGAGTCAGTGTGTTATGAAAGCCAATCTCTGCACCCTTGGATGCAGGAGATTGGTGTCATGGCTGTCTCTGAGATGATCGGTATGATGAAGGTGCTTTTCTGGCTGGCTGACAGTGTTATCTATAACAGGAGAGCAAAAGAGTGCGGCACCTCTACTAAACTTTTGTATAAGTATTTTTAAACTGCAATGCAAATAGTAGACTGCAGTAACTCTATTTTGTAACCGAATCTGTCTTATTGTGCCAAATATGTTCTTCAAGCAGAATATGAGGCCTCTTGAGGGGGCAGTTGAGCAGTTTGCAATAAAGACTGGCATAGAACATGTCAAACAGACCAGCTAGTTTAAAAACTGATTGCAATCCCCATAAACATGTTGAGAGATATAGAGTTGTGTCACTTAGAGAGCAAGGAGAGAGAGTCCTAAAATAGTATATAATAAAAGGTTAAAGCAAAAGCAAACGTTTACACAGAGCTGGGCAAGCAAAAGTGCTGTTTGTGATGGTATTATGGTAGCACTGAATTTTTCTAAATTAAACTTAGCTTTTATGTCCAAATCCTGGCTTTGTGACAGTACTAAAGTTTGAAAAAAATTACAAAGCAGAAAACTGGACATCTGTAAACAGGTACTCTGCTGGCCTGCATGCACAGTTTAACTGTTTCTTCATTCATTCCAGGTGTGAATCTCATGAGTCTTATACAGAAATAGCCCCACTGCCCAGCAAAGGTTGTGTATGGATGGGAAAATAAGAGTGGATTTCCTCCTCTTGCTGGACCTCAACCGCTAAGGTTCAGTGTTCAGAAAGCGGAGCAGCAGAGGTTGAGCATTCCGGGAAGGAGGAAAAAAAAAGAACAGTTTTCTCAGTGTTTGACACAGCAATCATTATCAGCTGAGTGTAGGCTTCCACTCACACCCAGTGACTCACAGATGGCAGCTTAAGTGTCCATTAATGGCATGTCTGATATCAGCGCAGTAATGTTCCCAAGTAGGGTTAGACAAGTCTTAGTATTGAAAGGAGGAATTTTCCTGCAAGAAAAAAAGGACAACTATTAAGTGTCTCCATCAGAATACACCACTGAAACACACTGAACTGAGAACTGAAACACTTATTTCCATTCCAATTTTAGCTACCTACTATCTCCAGTCTTATTAATCCTTGTTTGTGTGTGTGTGTGTTTGTGTGTGTGTGTGTGTGTGTGTGTGTGTGTGTGTGAGAGAGAGGTTAATTAGTTGGAGGATGTCAGTGACAGTCAAGGTTTACAAACTGGACCGTTTCTAACAGCCACCATCAAGAGGATATCTCCTGTTACTGTATCATTTTGGCCTTTAATAGTGCTTTGATGCCTTTTCCCTTTTTTTGATGACTTCAATGATTGCTAGTCTTGTCCATCTCTCCTGGACAGTTTCTCCCTCCTTAAGCCAATTTGTCTTTTTTTATGGCCTGCATGGCAAGGAGCCTGCATTATTTCCCCTCTGGTGGCTAATCTCCTTACATTTCAATTTGCACATGGGACTGTCTGGTGGATGACAGGCTTACTGTGAAATAGACCCCCCCCCCCGCCCCCAGCCCTCCTGACCCCCAATCCGCAAGGCCATTTATTCGGAAATAAGATCATTATCCTCTGTTTTTAGCGCCAGAACTGGAAGAAACAACTAAGTTATAATGCATAACATTAGGATGTTGAGACTGAGAGCAGATGGAACAGATGGAGGAGAAAACTACAGTGGAAAGATGAATGGAGTTAGGTGGCTCTGTTTTCCTTATATTGCTTCTATATGTCAATCATTACCGAATTCTTTTTTATGTCATATGCTAGCTCTTATTCACATATTCTTCTTTGTTCTTCATATGAAGAGGTTTGTTAAGTTTATGACTCTTTACTTAATCTCCTAATTTCATGAAATTTGCTCTTTTAGGGATTCTCTTGGTTTTCTTGAGTCCTATCAAACACTGAAGCTGTGTGACTATAATGAATACCACACATAACAGACCAAATCAATATGGTGTCATGAGGTTAAAGTAATTACAGCTGAAAAGTGCACACTGCTCTGCAGGGGTCACGCCCATCACAGATATACAATATTAACTCTCCCACATAAAATACTAATTACAATAGACTTGAAAACAAGTAGCCCTTGAGCTTTGAGCTGAATCTTAAAGTTAGCATGCTTAAACTATTACAGTGACAATGCTAACATGCTGATATTAGTAGCACATTGTTTACCTCGTTCCCATTCTAATTTTTGCCAGGAGATCCCCAAAGTGAATACAGTTCATCCTGAGTGGGGCATGAGTGCGTTTACAAAATTTCATGGTAATCCATCCAATAGCTGTTGACATATTTCATTTAAAAAAAAACAAATGTGAACCTTGTGGCGGTACTAGAGGAAAAATAAGGGGATCACCATCAGGATTCAGCCTCTGAGAACCACGAGTTTATGTAGAAATTTAGATGGCAATCCATCTAGTAGTTGTTGATATATTTTCAGTCTGGTCCATAAATGGTGGATCTGTTGATTTTCACTGTCGTCCCAAGAGCCATAACCCTAGAAGGGGTAAAAACGCTTGCAAAAGCAGGCGGATATAGTTATTCTCTACCATTTTTAGATCAGTGTTGATTATATTTATATTCTAAGAGGTATGGATCTGATAATAGATTTTGTTTCAATGTAATGTCAGCCACAGCTGCATTTCTGGCTAGAGGAGTACTTGTTCACTGGAAACCATAACTTACTAAGCACTCAAGGAGGTAGCATGGTGTACCATTTAGGCCCAGCTGATTCCAATAGCATAAATCTCTCTAGATAGATAGGTGGCTCTGGTGCAGGGTAGTCATTTTCAGTGGGAGAGTTTTAAGACATATGATTGTTCTTGTGCTAACTTCCCTCTTCTACCACCTTGTCCTCTTATGATTATGATCAATTATCCATTTATAATTAGAGCCTGGCAGTAACTCAGCTTATGGGCTCTGGCACTTTATATAATACCCTGTAATAATGCTGTCACTCACATTTCATATAGTCCACAGGCTCTAGCATACAATACAGCGGCTTGGAAATTTCTATTTATGTTTCAATGTTTTCATCTTTATCTGATAGATATTAAGAAGTTGCTTCTAGTATTATACATAAAAAGGTGGCTGTTCATGAAAATATGCAAATTATGGAAATATTCCACTAATTGAAGGCAATATATGCAGTATGAAATTAGTTAACACTGTTAAAATCGTTGTCTTGTCTTATCTCCCAGTCTCTTTCTCTTTCTGTTTGACTCTCTCCCTGACCCCATTCAACTCCCATTTGAGAACTAGAACAAAGCAAACTGTCTAAAGAGCCACTTCCTGTTGTGTACTTAAGATCCCTGTCATGTGATAGTGTCAGTTGAGGCGGGTGCGTGAGGCCAGTATGGGGAGGGAATATGGTGGCACTGCTGATCTTGCTGATGTGAACATGACCCCCCCGCCACCCCCCCCACTCTGATTGTGTAAAGTGTCGACTCAGCCAGTGTGGCGTCAGAGCCCCCAAACCCTGCACAACTCATGCACAGTCACAACACACACACGTACACGTGCATAGTGGTGGTGCACAGTGCAAGCCTCAGATACATAGTGCACCTTATACAGGATTTAGGGGTTTATGAAAGGATGAACATTCTGTCAATAAAAAGGGGTAAATACATATTTTACTAATGGTGCAATACTTGACTTTAAATATCAAACACAGACTTTTGTATAAAGTGAATATGAAGTAATATTTTAATTTTACAGTTTCACATTTAAATTAGTAATGTTTTAGTTGTCTCTAAAGATGTCAGGGATTTCGGTTTTGTCTGTGGTTTGCCTCATAATGATCATCAACCTGAGGTCCCGGTTTACCTACCTTTTTAATTCAGTACCAGACAAACATCTACAAGTCTACCTTATGACGTATACAGTCGACCTACATAGGTTACTGCAGATAGCTTAGCCACAGTATGTATGCAAATAGTAACTGAATGTGGCTGAAAAAAGCATTACTAACATGTTCCTTGTCTGTTTTCTCACATTCCTCCCCTCTTGCTGTCTCCCTCCATCTCTCTTTTTCCTTTTCATTCTTAGGTGAATAATAGACATGCAGGCCCTGCTCTAGAGAGCTCACCGTTATATGACCCGAAAGCTGCCGATACAAATAAAAACGGATGATGAAGAGGAGAAGCCAGTGACATGAATAACAGAAGTTTGCTACCATGCTGTGACAGAGACTCCCCTCTACTGACAGAATGATGACCTGAAATTGAGGGAGAACTTTAACTTTATTGCGAAAAAGAAATTTAATTTATCATTTATTTTATTAATCTCAGTTACAGTTACGCTGTTTGCTAGGCCTTCATTAGCCGTAAAAAGACAACATTTCCTGCATGTGTCTACCCAAATGTTAAAACAGCTGCCAGATGCACACAGAGTTTCCGTCATTGATTCACTGACAGTTCTAGATGAAGATGGATAGATAGTTTGGCATCCAGTATCTGGAGAGTGCTAAATGAGCTGCTGTGTTAGCAGCTGGATTTCTGGATGACTGAAGGCAGATAGCATTTTAACTGACCAACAAAGGCACACTAGACACCTCTAGATGTGCAACTGCAGATAGCAATAGTTTCAAGGTTTTTTGAGCTTGTGAAAGGCCACCTAGACAGGGTAGATTAGTTTGTACCATGAACCCTAGAGACAGTGTGGAGGTGATGGAGACCCCGGCAAGGGGTCAGAAGGGGAAGTTGGTTGGAGACAATGCCAACCCTGGAAACGAGGTTGAGGCTGAGGATGACAAAATCCCTGGGACTTACGACTGCAACGTCTGTGGACGCAGCTTCCCATTCCTCAGCTCTTTGTCGCAGCACATGAGACGTCACACGGGAGCACGCCCTTACAAATGCCCTTACTGTGACCACAGGGCCTCTCAGAAGGGCAACCTCAAAGTTCACATCCGTAGCCATAAACTGGGCACGCTCTCTAGCCATCATTCAAACGAGGATGAAGAGGGTGGGGCTGAGGAAGAGGAGATGAGTGTTTCGGAGGGTCTTGATGGAGGCACAAGTCCAACTAAGAGCAGCTCTGCCTGTAACCGGATGATCAATGGAGATAGTAGTGAGGAGAGTCGGAGGAAAGTGCCAGCAAGGAGCATGAAAAGAGAGAAGTCTGTCACTGACCATCGGCCTTTCTGTTGCCGTCTTTGCGGCTATGAGGCCCAACGAGAAGACCAGCTACTCAGCCATATTGAAAAGGTCCACATCACAGCAGACACAGAAGAGGAGACAACTGTTAAGGAAGAGGCTGTGACCGAACCTGATGTCATCCAACCCCAGAGTGATGGGACCTTCCCCTGTGAGACATGTGGCCAAGTCTTCACCCAAGCCTGGTTCCTGAAGTCGCACATGAAGAAACATGCCGGGATCCTGGACCACTGCTGTCGTATTTGTGGACGACGGTTCCGCGAAGCGTGGTTTCTCAAGTCTCACATGAAAACGCACAACACCAAATCTAGGTCACGGTCAAAAGCAGATTTAGCCGAGCATCCGGCAACCATTAACAATGTAGCCCAGGATCCTGATATTGTTAGTGGCTCTACTACATCTGTCTATCAAATGTGCTCTAAATGTGGGAACTTGTTTCACAACAGAGAGAGCCTGAGAGCCCACGATAAGGTCCATAGTCTCAGCTACGGCAGGAAATCCCAGAGCCAATGCAGACCCAATGATGACGAGGACTCACCGGCTGCTAAGAGACGTTTTCTCGACTACCTAAAACTCCAGCCTGTTGAGGAGAAGACTCCGGACGAAGAGGAGAAAAGTGAGAAGATTCTGGGTCAAAGAATCCCAGAGCTAGATCCAGTTTGCAGCTACCAAGCTTGGCAATTAGCCACTAAAGGAAGGGTTGTGGAGCCAGTGGAGCCCACTTACAAGGCCTCCTCTGGGGGAGGAGGTATGGGGGAGGAGGCCCTTGTTGGAGCTGCTGTGGTTTTTGAAAAGGAGAGCAGTCGTTATGTCCTGCAAGGTCAAGAGAAACGAAGCTCAGGCAGACGTAGCAGCTCTGGGTTAGGAAGCCACGCGTCTACAGGAGACCGAACACCAGAGAGCCTGAGCGACTCAGAGTACCGGCCTTCATCTCGACAAGATCGACGACGGCCATCCCAGTCACAAGCTTCCTCCAAGTCCAACGAGTGCTTTGAGTGTGGGAAGGTTTTCCGCAGTCGCCATCAGATGATTGTCCACCAGCGGGTCCACAGGAAGGACGGAGGCAAGGCATCTGTGGGAGACAGGGAAAAAACTGCAAGGGATGACCGATGGGGCTCCAACAGTGATCCAGAATCGGGCTCCCCCAGTCGGCCCTGCACCCCGGGGTATGGAGACTCTCCTCCAGCCTCCACCCTTGGTGATCAGGCCTCAGAAATGGGTACTGCAAACTCTGGAGAGCTTTCAGGTAAGTCAGGTTAACTTTCTGTCTCTGTCTGGTTCTGTCTGTCTAAATGCAGTGTCATTTCCTTGTATATAGATTTCGAATGATTATCTGTTATAAAGGAAAAACGTAAGGTTGCCAAAGAGCTAACCTTAAAATGTGTGGTTGGTAAATGTTGGTGATAAGGGAATGGCAGGTTTTGTTTTTTTAACAGTTTCAATCATTTCATCACATGTATAGTATAAATGAAGAAGAAGGTTAAATTGTTGTAATTGTAGGAATTGATATAATGTTATTTTAAGTCCCTGAACTTTGTGTTTTTGTGTTTTCTTACAGTTAGAATATAAGAGGTGGATGTCATAGTGCTAAAGATTGCATTGTTATCACTCACTGATCTTTACTACCTTTGTCTTTTATAAGCTTATTTAACTTTCTAGCATAAAACAATTGGTAAATATACCTCCCCTAAAAGTAAATGAATGCCATAAGCACAAGTACACACTGCCATGTTCTCTTAGTGGCAGAGATGACTAGCCCTTTTTCAAGCCTCCCACTCCAGGCCTCTGGCTCTATCAAACTGTAGTAAACATCTGTTGATGAAATGTGCTTTGTGTAGGTGCAGCTCCTCGGCTCATCACTCTCTATAGAGTGTGAACTGGAGCCACTGTGTGGCAAAAAATTGAAATTACATCTTACCTCACCCCTTTTATAGAGTGCACAAATACTATCAAATATGGTCAATAAACTTTAACTGCCACTGAAAATTCTGTTTACAACTGTGCAATTATTTTGTATCACAGAGCAATAAAACTAGCAGTCAAGTGAAACTTTGTGCCTTACAGTGGCATGTCAGTAGAGCAGAGAGCATTTTTTGAATGCCTATCATTTTTTCACCTCCACAACCAATAAACACAGCAGAGCCAAAAAAAAAAAAAAAAAAAGCACCCATGCAACGACAAAACACCTATAATCATGGCTGAAATATGCTGAAAGAGTGATTCCTGTGTATGCAGCACTTGAGAGCTCTGGCCATTGTCCTTTTAAAAGTACACGCCGAAAACACTTTTTGTACAGGTTAGGTCAGTGGATAGTAGTAGTGATTGTTTCCATTCCTCTCTTTTAGAACAGACATTCAAAAATAGTAGCAACATTTCTTCAGGCCCGATCGAGCTGTGTGCTATTTCAGGTCTTCCTGTCTCAGGAAACTCCCCTCACCCCCCTTATCTGTGTGTGAATATGTTTTTTGCTCTCCTACATCTGTCTTTGCCATGGAAATCTCTTTAGGTTCCTTTATTCTTCACTAATGTTGTTAATCATGTTAAAAACTGATCATTTGACTTAAAAATAAGGGTAAATAATTGTTTTGTATTAGTAAATGTACTCTGGAGAATTCTGGCTTTCCAAAACCATTGACATCCTTTGGTTGCAGGGGGGGCATTTTAGGTGCTAGATCTTTTTAGCTCATCTGTGTATGTGTGCGTATGTGTGCGTATGTGTGCGTGTGTTTGTGTGTGTGTGTGTGTGTGTGTGTGTGTGTGTGTGTGTGTGTGTGTGTGTGTGTGCGTGTGTTTGTGTGTGTGTGTGTGTGTGTGTGTGTGTGTTTGTGTGCGTGTGTTTGTGTGTATGTGTGTTTGTGTGTGTGTGTTTGTGTGTGTGTGTGTGTGTGTGTGCGTATATATATATATATATATATATATATATATATATATATATATATATATATATATATATATATATATATTTGATTGAAGTTATTTATATTTGTGACAAAGCCATTTTAAAAGAATTCAGCATTTTCCAAAAAAAATTCTAGTCAAGATATCAAGATATAGAAGCTTCTGTCAATCTGTCCATTCTTTTTCTCGATACCGTTCTTACCCCTCCTCCTCTTTTTCCTGATCTCTAAGGTTACCACCTGTGACACTTCAACTGTCACTCATCCGCTCTTCTTACCTCTGAGCCAGCCAGGCTACCCAGTGTCTGAAGGACTGGTTATTTATAGTCAGCTTCCAATGGAAAGAGACACTCAGAGGACACTCTAGTCCCAAATACTCAGATGTACCGTACAGCCATTTAGCTACTTTTTGGGGATGCAAATGAGAAGTGAGAGTGTATACGCATAGATCCTGACATATAGTACATGTAAGCATAGGTTTTTAGACAACTCAAAATGATCAGAGCTTTTCCATTTCCTTTTACTTTGTGGTAATAGGAGAAATTGATTAATGCCACTGTGGAAACATATTTGAATAATCACATTATAGACTCATAAATATATACACAAGTTGTTATTATTGAAGCGTTGCACCATACACTTCCATAGCAGTCAAGCTGTGGGCATTTTTCAGTCAAGTTTCTGAATGATTCTTTGTGTGTCTCTGAGATACCTTGGCTGGTCTCTCTGCCTTTTACAAACTATGTATTACTGCAGTGAAAGACTGTCAGCACACAACTCACTCTTCCTGAGCAGGGTTTGTCTTAGCATGTGTTTTATGTTTGTGTGCATGTGTGAACATGAGAGACTGATTCAAGATTGCACTGATACTTTGCAAGGGTAATAAAAATATTGTGGCTGATTCAGTTATGCACCTTGGTTACTACAACTCTCACTGGTCAGTAATTTTTTAATATGAGACCAGCATCAGACTTATAAACAGGGCACATCACTCTTACCACCCTGCCTGCTAAGCTGCGCAGCCATGGGGCTTCACCTTGGCAGAGCCTGAGCTGTGAGTATTGGCCAGTTCTGCAAACAGGAAGCCAAATGAAAAACAGATGGCAGGTTACTGGTGTTGTTGTAAAAATGGGGAGGGGTAGTGAAGAGTACAATGATGTGCTACGTACAGTATCAGATCTGCTGGATCATAGGAGACTGTAGTACAGTGAATGTGTGTGTAAGATTATATAAGGTTCCATGACCTGGCCTGGTTCTGATATTGTTTTAATGTTCAAAACCTCCAAATTTAGAATTTCAGGTTTACATCACTGTATGTTTAATAACTGAACACAACAACTACTACTATGATTTCTATAATTCTAAGTTATATTTTTTTTCCTTAACACCTGAAATTGTGCAGTGTGAGAGATATTGTTTCCAGTAACCACAGTAAAATTTACTGAAGAAAGGTGGGACACATACCCCCCCTTGTGGGGACTTTATAAAGCTACACATTAGTAATCATCAATATTGACTTGGAACAGTAAACGTATGTACTGGAATTGCATTGCATTTCATGACAGCCATACAATAAATAAATCAACTTTGTAAGCCGTGATATTCAACTTGTGTAAATGTGGGAAAAGGGTATTTATTCCACTCCATGTTAATGTTTGAATTTAATAGTTTATGATTGTTTCACACTATCTACACCCTCATACATCCAAAAAAATTAAATTGGAGATAAATCAACACCTCTCTGACATAATCTTAACAAACTGAATATGATAACCTAGTTGTAAAAGTGGTTCCTATGACAGGGCTAACCCTCTTTATCACTGAAAAAAATCAAGATGTACTCAGATATATCCCTAGAACATTTTACGATAATTTTACATAATATTTTTGTCTGTTTTTGTGTTGACTTGTGTAGTTTTCTTATAATAGCAGAAGTGGCAGATCTAGAAATGGAAGAATAGGTTCCATTAACATGTGAAATGAAAAGAGAGGATGTGGGAACAATGGCCAATACTGCAGCCTGGTGGCTGTTCACCAAAACTACATGAGGTTGCAACAATATGAATCTGGCACAGTGAACTGAGGAAATAAGCCCTGACTGATGGCTGCTAGTAGAGCAGAGAATAATTGAGATTATTTTCTTTGCAGTCATTGACCTTTATGTTGTCATATCTCTCCTCTACAGATGAGAAGCCTTACATCTGCAGCCTGTGTGACTTTGTTACTACAGAGTCGCAGGCTTATCTGACTCACGTTCGTGTCCAACACCCGCCTGTCCCCGAAGATCAACCCAGCCCCATTCCCAGCCCCAGCTCCAGCTTGGACAGAAGCACTCCCAGTGGTTATCCCAAGCTGAAGAAAGCTCTTCTCCAAGGGCTGAATAACTCTTCATCCCCTCCAGCTTACCACTCAGCTCGATCATTTCCACTTGATCCCAGCATGACCCCTGTGGATCTTTGTGTGAGGGCTGAAGGCATCAGGGGGCTAACTTCCTTAGCCATGGACAGGAAGACCCTACCTAGCCACAAGTGCTCCTTCTGCTCCCACTCCACACGCTACCCCGAGGTGCTCTGGATGCACCAGACTGTGGCTCACCGCATCAACAGCAGTAGCTCCAGTCTGGCTCCTAAATGGGCCTTTAAAAACAATGTAAAGGGGTCCAGGGACAGCTTGTTATCCTCCAGGAGACGCACTGGTCCCCCACCAGTCTTGGAAGGAAAGGAGTGTCCACCTTTGCCTCCACTGATGCGCAACCAACGTACCCGCCCTCCGACCCACTCCAGCGAAGTTCCAAAGAAGAGCAAGCCGACTAGTCATGCAGCCACTCCATCATCATCATCATCATCATCATCGTCGTCATCATCCTCTATGCCCTCCTCCTCATTCTCCAGGGGTTCCTCATCCTCTTCAGGCACCCAAGCTGGGAGAGTCCCTGTACGGCCAGGTAGCAGCACCAGCAGCAGCGTCAGACACACGGAAGACCCGACCCATCAGTCTCGCTTTAAACCCAAGGTGGATATTTACTCACGAGGAAGCTCATTGTCTTCCACCAGCTCCTTAGAGAAGAGCACTGGCACCCTCTCACGTTCCTCAGCCCCAAGCGCCAACTCTGCTACAGCCTCCAGGATGGCCGACCGCTACTTAATGCCTCAAGAGGGCCTCGGTTTCATGCTTTCCAGCAAACATGGCCTAGCAGAGTACAGCCGGGCTCGAGGCTCCCCTCATCAGTTGCTACCTAACTCCCACAGCCAGGGCCGGGCTAATGCTACGAGGCCCAGCACCATCACCCATAGCTCCACGGCAGGACACAACTATGGAACCTCCCAGGCACACGGAGGTACTCTGCAGAATTCCTCCTCTTCCTCATCTTCCTCCTCTTTACCCTCAGAGGCTCGTGGAGATATAAAAAAGGAGTGTATCGCTGAGGCAAGAGGGATGCCAAACGAAATCCTCAGCTTCCTCAAAAACTACAACCCCCATGAACTGGCTGCCCTCTACCATCGCTGGGGTGCAACCAATGCTTTGCTGGAGTCTACTGGTAGGGAGACATTTTTGTTCAGTTTTTTGCCTGACTTGCATACACATTTGTGAAAATTTCTAGTAACACAGTGGAAAAAACATTGTTTTTGCTTGCGTAAGTCTTTGTATTGTCATAATTTAGTAGCATCCTCATCACCAGCAAATATACAATTTGCTGAAGTCTTTCTTGGTGAAAATACCAAATGTCAAGAGTTGAAAAGAAATATTTTTCCAGTGACTTGGTATCTTGTTTTTGAGCTTCTATGAGTAGAACTGACTGGACTTGACAAGCTCAACCAGGAAAAGACACACACAGATCCACACTTAACATATGAGCAATATACAATCAAGTACACATAGTTATCCTCTGTAACACACTCGGATTCTCTCTCTCACACTAACTCACCATCTGGCACGTTGTGATTGACAGACACATGTATTGCTCAATTCTGACAAGGTTTTGAATAATGAAAGGGAGATCCATTAAATGAGCACACACATTTGCTTGGTATGATGAAAGGCTGTATCTAGGGCAGCAAGTGTGTTTGTGCATGTGTGTCCATATGTGCTCAGGTTTTAGATGCAAAGGTAGTGTGTGTGTTTGTGTGTGTGTGTGTGTGTGTGTGTGTGTGTGTGTGTGACTATTTTTTATTTTTTTTTTTCCCTGACTGCGAAAGATGTGAGAGAACCTTTGCTACTCTCAGGTCTGCAAGGCATGCCTAGTCTCCAGCTCCACTCTCCCAGAAAGCTGTCACAAACTGTTTAGGTCACGGCTCTGCCTGACGAGAGACACACACAGATGCGAATGGAGGGAGGCAAAACACAGAGAGAGGGAACATAAGAGGCAAAGAGAGAGATGAGACAGAATAATTACCCCACCAGCTGCTTTGGAAATGGTCATTACCGAACATCCGTATTATTTGCCCATTTTTAGTTGTGTCTCTAAGGTCAAGTGGGGCTGTATGGAGCCAGGGGTCAAAGACAACAGCCCCAGAGCAGACGCGTGACATTGCTGTCACCCGTCCAGGCGCGTATCGTCACGATCCGCCTTAGCCCTTTGAGTCACATAGTATAAAGTGACCTTTTTTGAGCAACTGAGTCTTTCTCCCTTTTCTCTCTGTAATATGCGTATCTGTGTGTGTGTGTGTATGTGTGTGTGTGTGGCTCTGCTTGTGTTTTCCATCCAGCTCTGTCTTGTCTTTCATTAGTGCATCAGTGAGAAGGGCTGGCGGCCCAGAGTAGGAGCAGCGTATCCAGAGGCCAGCGGTTGGGCTGCCAGAGACACTCTCTGTCACCTCCTCCGCCTCCCTGTCCTCCTTGTCCTGCTGTGTCCCTCCAACACCCACCACTCTCTACATGCATGCACAGACACACACAAAAAACATACACAGAACTGGTGGGCACTGCCCAGGTATATGCCAGCCTTAAAGCTTGGCTTGTTGATGTGTCTAGTGGGGGTCTGAGTAAGCGTGCCCCTCACCAAAAGCAGCCCCAAACCCCCAGGCCTGTTATCTGTCAGCAAGAGAGGTCACAGGAGTGCATATGTACAGTATGCGTGCATGGGAATATGAGTGTGTGCGGTCAAAATGCGGTCACAATGTTATCAAATGGATCCAACAATCTTTAAATGCTTTGTTCCTCCTGCTGCTGTCCCAATGGCTCCTGTCGCACTGACTGTGTTTACATATGTACATGCAGACCTACATACCTGGTCTTTATCAATTAGTTATCTAAATTCAAAAAAATGTATAAGTCTGAAATACATTCATTCCAGTCCCAATTACAGGTTTCTTTATGCTGAATGGACGGTCCTTTAGCTACTCAGTATGCATTCCTTCTGCTTTACCAAACACAGTTGGGCTTCATGTCCCTTAACAATTATTTCTTGGTGACATTCCTTATACTGCCTCATTATAGTTTCAGAACTCTCATTAACAATGTTCAGTTGGAAATTGGCTGGTTTTGCCAGGGTTTCCTTTTGCTTTTAAATTGGTGTTAAAGTAAAATCCATTAAGCATTAAAACATCTTTAAAAAGTTTTAAATTTGATTTTGTTTACCTGCAAGTAATCCTATTATACTCTTTATAGGAAGTGTGTAATAGCATTGGAGCAAGTGTGCAAGGTGTGGTTTCAAAGTGTAAAAAAAATGGTAATTTAAGGATGCTTTAAAATTATGTGACTGCATTAGTCCTGATTTATCCAGTTCTTCTCATGCAGAATAACTTAGTGAAGTGACACAAAAACTGTGGGTCACACTGTTTCTTTAAAAAACAGGAAGACAGGAAGTCAGAAAGTTAGAGTCATCAACAAGGACTAAATTTCTTCACCATCTCCATGGAAAATCTATCTGAGAACACTCCTTATTTTACATTTAGTCATGTCATGTGACAGGATTTACCATCTCTGAAGTCATCAAAATTCAACAAGTCGCTTCTTTTTGCCATTCAAGGCCACTGTTATGTAAAGGTGACTTGTGTTGTGCTTGTAATGTGATTGTTGCTGCATCACCGTGTGTGTGTGCGCGCGCGTGTGTGTGCATGTGTAGGTATGTGCGTGTATGTGTGTGTGTTTTTGTAAATGTCGCCAGTGTGTGCCCCAGCCCATGCCTCTCTCGGACCAAACACACATGTATATAACTCTTGAAATGCATACACATACAGACACACACACCTGACATGTGACACACGGGCAGCGAAGCGGGCACATCACAGCCGGGGCGTTTTAATTGCCTGTAATTTATGCGGTGTGTGTGTGTGCTGTGTGTGTCTGGCTGTCAGCCTCTGAGATGATGCTGTGTGACAGCTGCAGTCCAGCCCCTGGAGCTAGCCGCTCATAATGACACATTAGACATACTAATGATGCTTTGCGCGAGTCCACTACTGACACTGCCTACCTCCACCTCTCCAGCCAGCCATCTCTGTGCTTATGCACACCCACTCACTCTCCGCACATTACTGACCTTTACATCTCCATTCAATGTCTGCAAAAACTCCCATGTAAAAATATCTTCTGTTTTGGAATAAACTCACGCTGATGTCTACCTTTTCCACCGCTCTTTATAGAGAAAGTCACATATGAAATCTCATGTGGGAATTCAAAGCATATGTGATTTTAGAACAAACTGGCCTGTGCATTGTTGATTTAGAGTTCCATTCATCACATACATTTCATTTACATATCGCCCATGTTTTGACCATGTGAGAAACCTCGGTTTAAGCAATGATTCTTTAGCTCTTTTTTGAGATTAATTGTTTGTTTCTCCCTGTTTCTCTGTGTTTGTCTGTGTGTGATCAGGTATGCTGAGGTCCCTCATGCGACAGGGGCAGTATTTTTGTCATGAGTGCGGGAAGAGTTTCAGTCAGCCCAGCCACCTGCGCACACATATGAGATCCCATACAGGTAAATACAGCCAACATCGAAAGTAAAACACACCCAAAGGAGAACAGATTCCACGTGTACACATATATCTAGTGGCTGGAAAAAATAATTGACAAGCCACTTGGATTTTTAAATCAATAATATCAAAATGAGTCAGTTTTTAACCTTTGAGTTTCATTAAAATTGGCTTTACCTGCTCATTGTTTGGGGTCACACAGACCCCCCCCTCTCTATGCATGAGAAATATGAAATATTAGTACTTGCAAAAATTAACCTTGGTGATAAAACCAATGTTAGTTGTGTCTTTAAGCTATTAAGTATGGCACTATGTCTCCAGCACCCCAGACAGAACATTAGGGTTCAAAAGGGCTGATGTCAGTCCTTTAATATGAGTTTTCGGGGCCATTTGAAGTAACTAAGAGAAGCGCTGAAGAAAAAATTGGTTGGGAATCAAGCTGTAAGACCATCAGTCACCGAAAGTATAGAATTATTTAAAAGGGAAAAGTACGTCAAACTTAGACAAATGACTTCGGCAAAGAACAACAGCAATGACAGTTTAGTGTAATGCACTGTGCTTAAGAGAGGTCTTTAACCTGTAGAGCAGCCTTATTACATTGTTATTCATGTTATTCATTCATTCATTCATTCATTCACTTCATGTTCCCATTTTTCGGAACTCCTTCAACAGTCACTCATTCCTGTGCCACCTGTGTACAAACATCATCGCCCTCGCAGCTACTTATCCACCCAGAAACAGTCAAATGAGATAAAGAGAATATATGCACAGGGATTCACATTCTCAACAATATTTCATCATTTGTTCCTTTATTCTCCGAAATAAATCAAAACAGATCTTTTTGTTCATTTGAGTGTGACAGCCAGTCTGTGAGTCCTTCCCTGCCCTGGGCTGGGCAGCTGTCTCTATTTTTTAAACTGAAACATGAATTGCTCCGGATACTGACCTGTGACAAATTGTATACATTATTAATCACATGTCAATTAGAGAGATGGAATTGCGCATTCTAATGAAGCAGAACAGCATTTGTCCACGCCAGCCTTATGAATCCATTTGCATGCGTCCTGATGCCATTCACTAAACAGCTTGATTTAGACATCCTGCCTTTTCCTCCTTCCTCCTTTTTATTTCCACTCTTTTCTCCCTATCTCACCTTTTCTCCTCCTCTCCTTCTCCTTCCCTCCCTCTTATTTCCTTTCATGTAACCTTTTCTCTTATTCTCTTCCTCTTTACTTTCCCCTCTTGTTTGCTCTCATCTCAATCTTTCTATTCTCTTCTTCCTTTTTACCTTCCTTTTTCCTCTCCTCCCATTTCTCCCCCTCTTTCATTTCCTTTCTTGTTTCCTCTTACCTGGTCTTCTTTCTCAACTCAATCTCTTCTTTTTTCCTTCCCACTCTTGTTTCCTCTCCCCTCTTTTCTCTTTCTCTTCTCTTCTCCTCTCCTCTCCTCACTTCTCCCTTCTTGCCCCCCCCATCTCCCTTCTCCTGTCCTGTCATGTCCATCAGCTGGGCTGGCAGTGATCACAGTAGACAGTGAGTTAAGTAGCTTCTTTATAGAGAGTGTGAATGATATGTGGCACAGCCAGTGATTCTAAGTGACAGAGGCCAAATGGTAAGTGATGCAGTGCTCAGCCCCCCCCCTCCCCAAGTACTACTGTAAACACACACACACACTGCATTAACACACAAACACGCCTGTGCATAGGCTCTGTAAACACTTGCCGAGGCTGTAATTAATGTTGTCACCAGCAGTTGTCTTCAGCATGGACATGCACACACAGAAAAGGCCAGCCACCCCGAGGCCTCCATTAACATGCGTCATATTAAATCACTGACTTGCCTCCACCAGGTTCCATCACCATCATCACCACCATCATCACCATCATCATCACTGCCAGCTCCCCTTTATTAGCAGGGGTGCTGGTGGCAAATGCTACTGTGTGTGGATGGTGGTGGAAGAGAAAAAAAAAAGCTTGTGTGGATCTGATAGAGCTCTTAACCGAATACCAACCCCTCCACCCTACCCCTACCCCTCTCTCCCTCCACCCTCCTTCTTCCCCCACAGTTGGGTTTGATTTTAACGGACTCCACAGAAGTACTGATGCACACACCAACGCTTCTGAAGCTCCCAAACAAGTATGTGGCACGATGGCTAATCCCTGCCCCCCCTCACCGCTTCTGCATGTTTCTTATTATTACTGCCCAATTCGCATGTGCTAGTTTGTGTCAATTTGCAACCCCTATCTTGTTGTAAGTGTTTTTATGTGTAACAGTCACATGTGGCACCCTTTGCACCTGGTTTTAACACCTACTACTCTCACAACTATTTTTTTTTCTTTGCTGGATCACACCTGACATCAGCATGTGTATCCAGTACACATACCACAGTTTTGTCATTGAAAAGCTATATGTTTCATGTTTTAATTACACTTGAAGGATTAATGTTCTTTTTATAAATCAAGAAAATACAACTTGGCGGTTGTAAATCTCCCTCAAAACCTTATTGGATTAAATCAGAAGCACATGTTGTTTTTTGTACATCTTTAGTTGCTAATTTTTCACATAACACTGACAAAACTGAAATTAAATTATCACTGTGGTTTGCCAAATTGCAGATTCTTATAATACATGAATGCTTCCCTTCTTTGTATTACAGATATAGTTTGTGTTATCTTTTCATGGACTGAATTTACTCTTTTAAATAAATACATAACTATATAAACATATCAAAACTGTAACAACATTCAAAGGTAAATTACAGTGACTGGCTCTTAGTGTTGGATGCACTTAGCCTTTATATTTGCTTGTCCGTGTTAAATCTGGTATATAACACAACAGCAATTTATTTTATAAAAAACTCAATGAAAGCAGTTTATAAAAACGCTAAAAAATGCAACAAGTATTTTTTTTTTTAATTTTCCAAGACAGTTGACACCTTGACATTTGACCTGCAATGTATTTCAGCTGTCTGCATGTAGGGTAGAGATATATAGTTAAACATACAGAAGAGCTCTACTTAGTAGAACTCAAACTTCATCAAAAAAGTGTGGTGCAGTGCAAAAACAGCATAACTTGAGCCCCATGTGTCAGAGATGGACAGTAAAGATAAAATGATGAGTTGAAGGACAGAAAATTTGCACTTATTTTGATAAAGTAGTGATTTAGGTCACTTTTCAAGCACAGGTGCTAAAAATCCACTGGTTTGAGCTTGTCTTGTCGAGTCAGAGGATTGGTATCCTTTATTTGACTTGTATGATACTAAACTGAATATCTTTGGATTTTGGATTGTTGGATGGACAAAAAGAATGTTGAGGATTATTGGTAAATGGGACATAACAAATTTTATAAGTGGCAAAATCATTTCCTTTAGTTCCTTGAATGACTTTCATAGTTTTTTTTTAGAGTCAGTGATGGAGACAAACACTGAGGCAGAGGGAACGGGGGAGTAAATCTCTTCTGCTTTGACATTCGGAGAGAGATTGGTTCTACACGCCGGGCCTCCATCTTAATTAATCACACACAGACTCAGATTCACCACACTCTATGAATGATGGGAGCAGGTGCAGCAGAGGGGTCCAATTAGATGTAGTGTTGACGCTGTTTTACAGTGACGATAACCTTTAGTATAATGTAGTGCACCAGTCCCGTCAGCGATGTTTCCTCACAGGATGGTGTCACTGAGGTTCTCGCTTTCCTCTCACGTCTCACCCTCGCCATCTCTCTAGCTGTTTTTTTTTTTTTTATTAATTTTTGTGTGATTAATTATATCTTTTTTTTTGTTTTTATCTCTCTTTCTCACCTGCCCCCTCCTCTTTCTCTTTCTCTCTGTTGTGTTTCTGATGATGTATGATATGAGCTATATTTCCCTGTTTCATCTTCAGGGAAAAGGGTGTGGGAGGGGCACAGGGAATCATTTGTTTTCCTGCTTTGATATTCCTCCATTTATCAAAATGATAATTAGGTGCAATTAAATGGCAATCGCATTTGTTTTGTTCAGGTGTTTGTGTTTGTTATTATCATTATTTTTTTATTTTTTTTGCAGAGGTGTCTGTGCCATTGTAGGTCAGTCTAATTACAAGAGCTAGTATAGGCTGTACGTGGAGTGTGTTTGTTCAGACAGGGGATGTGTGGCACTTTTCTCCAGATGGCAGAAGACAGAAAGGAAGAGTTAGTCCATCTGGGTATGGATAGAGAGGCAAAGTTAACTTTTAAAGTGAAATTAAGTGTAAAAAATGAAATGTGAATGCTGCTCTTGACCCGCATAATGTTTCCATACTTCTAACTGAATGCCATCATGTGTCTTAGCTTATGTCTGTCTGTTTTGGCTTGTTTTTCTCCCTTTTTCTGGTTTCCACTGCATTGAGTCTTATCCATGGTTTAAAGCATCGTGTCTTGTTAAATCCCTGTATATTCACAATGTCTTAAAAAAGTCTTTTCCTCTCCTAATCCTATGTAAAACATCACCTGTGGCCTCTAACTGACCTATCAACTTTTTGTGTGTGTGTTCCTTAGGGGAGAGGCCATTCTGCTGCCAGCTCTGCCCATACCGAGCCTCTCAGAAAGGGAACCTAAAGACACATGTCCAGAGTGTCCACCATATGCCTTTTGACAACAGCCAGTACCCAGACACAAGAAGCTCTCCATTGAGCCTGAAGGGACGAGGAGAGCCGGCTTCCAAGCACCCGCCAACGCCACAACGACAATAACAGTAAACCCTCAGATGGACCAGGAACTGGACTTGGGACCAGACCAGTATGGGAATCACACGACCCGAAAACACAGTCCCAACCACAGTTCCTAAAAATCAGAGGATGGTAGTAGGAACCCAGGACTCACGATTGATTTTTTTTTTTTGAGCATCTCCTCTCCACCAAACATTCTTTAATGACCTTGGAAGAATTTTCTACAGTGACGGTTCTTGTATTTTTGAAAGTTTTTTTTTTTAATTGTAAAAAAAAAAAAAAAGCTAGTTAAAGCTGTGCCAGGCAACTGTAAAAAAAGAAGAAGAAAAAAAGATGGGCAAAAATGAGAAGTTGTGTGTAGTTTACATCACCTTACAGGATATTCAAATATAGTGGCCCTCAGAATTGAAATAGTTACCTCTTGCTGCCATTTTGGAGGTGCCAGCAAGTAAAGTTGCTTGGTGCAGCTTTACAAGAAAAGCAACATTTTCATGAAAAGAGGAGGAAAAACTGAACTTAAACATAACTGCTTTTAAGCAAGGACTGTGGCATTGCATGGCTGCTGTAGTTGCTCCCTTGTCCTATTATTTTGTAGCTTTATGACTTTGTATGAGTTTGTGCATTCCTCAGGACACCAGTCATCTAAGTGATAAAATTAGAGAGGAGAGGATGCTCTGTCCTTCATCATCAGTCAACTGACACATTGCAAGCTCATTTCCTCTGGGCTCTAAGTCATGAAGATTATAACTTGCTTCTGTGTGTGTGTATATGCGTGTGTGTGCGTGTGTGTGCGTGTGTGTGTGTGTGAGTCTGAGTGCACAAGTGTGTTAAACTTACTTCCCTCCACTCCATAGTGCAGTGGCCACTGGTAGGCTGTGCCGCTGATGATTAGAAGGAGAGAGAGTGTTGGAGAGAGGTAGGATTAAAGAGAGAGAGAGAGAGAGAATGCTAATGGGGGTGTCTGCTTTAGTGCTCATTAAAAGGAGTGTGCGTTTTTAATAGCCAATATAAATGAGCCTACCATTTTTATGGTCATTTAATTATTGTCCATTTAAGAGGAAGGGCCCGAGCGGAGGCAGTTTTCCTCCATAACTCCATTATATTATGGAGTGTTTCCCACACCGACACTTCTGACTTTGAATTAGACTCCAAAACAGTGGGAGTGGCAGGAAGACGTTAGTAGATTGCACAGATTGAACTCCAACTTATGTACACGCACAGAGAATATGGTACTACCAGTAAAGATGCATCTAAATATTTCCAATTGCTAAAGGCGAACTCTTACTTTTTGGCTTGTCAATCTCCTTAAAATATAAAGTTGGCGTCCGGAATTCTGTGGTGGTCTCAGACTTTGGGAGCACAGCTTTTATGTGATGAAATCTTTGGTACCAAAATCATCTTGTACTTTTTGAAAGCCTCTCAGATGCACACGATACTTTAACACAATGCTTCCCAACCTAACGGGTCCGGACCTGTAACAGGGTCACAACGTGGTCTGAGGGAGTTGCAAGAAAAAAAAATCAAAACATACTTTTTCTACACAAATTGAAGTTTATTTTCTCCAATTTTTCTACTCCCTTCTTCTTGTAAAATTGATGAAGTCCTCTAAAAACTGTTTAAATTAAGCAGATTGTGAAGGGTAATCAGAGCCAGGCTAGCTGTTTGTCTTTGCCTCCATGGAGAAACGGCTGGCCTGATATACCGCTAAGCTAATCAGCTGCTAACCCAAGCCTCGTATTTAATAGACAGACATGGGAGTGGTATTGTTCTTCTCTTCTAACTCTTGGCAAGAAAGCATATACGCATATTTCCCAAAATTTCAAAAACTACTCCTTTAAAATCGGCTGGCTTGCTTAATGAAATCAAACAGTCATAGAGTAAAATTCAACATATACACTGTATATTAGTGTGTGCATCCAACAGAACAAAATGACCAGTTATTCAGAGCTGGTTTTTGTTATCAAAACATTTAAGCAGACTCATGAGCCAAACTCCCATGCCCTGAGTCTAATTTTTTGAATTGTGATGTGAAGGTTTGCATTCTACTGGGACAGAGTGAGGTCAGAGAGACAGAGAGAGAGAGAGCAGCCAGAGGTCAGGAGGTCAGGCTTTCAGAGAGTTCAGGGATAAATACACGAGATGGAGACGTTTCGAAGCCTATTGGACTATAGAGCCGTCAAAGCCTTAACACAGGTATGTGTGTGCGAGTATGCATTAATGCATGTGTATGTGCATTCTTTTTTAAACCCCCTTACTGTCTAAGAGGTTCACTAACTTCTCTGTACTCCAGCCTCCCTCTAGATGCTTTGTATACTAGCCTACCTCCTCTGCAATGAAAGCCTGTTTTGTAAGTTTGTTAAAGGTAGAATTGTTTTTTGCAAGGACAAAATGTTTTTTTTTTTTTTTCCTTTGGTGTCCTGTGCTCAGTTTTCTCCCCTCAAC
The DNA here is from genome assembly GCA_016859345.1 of Istiophorus platypterus. Taxonomy (NCBI): domain Eukaryota; kingdom Metazoa; phylum Chordata; class Actinopteri; order Istiophoriformes; family Istiophoridae; genus Istiophorus; species Istiophorus platypterus. The sequence goes on along the minus strand of CM029126.1, from coordinate 20,799,813 downwards.
GGCCTCCAGGATTGAGTAAGCCGTGCCATGACACCCTGGGGAAAAGAAGAAGAAAAGACAGGCAGTTCAAAGTAGCTCCAAATTATAGAGCAAGAGTAGAACTGTCGATTTGCAGAGACATCTTTGCACGCATGAAGTCAAAATTCACACCACTTAAAGACTACAGAGCATACGGAGTACTGTACTTCCCATCTATTTTGAGACCTCAGTAGTTTTTACATGATGATGAAATAGTTGCTATACCAGTGGGTTGTTTAGATATGCATACAACGTTGTGTGCTTGAATATGCCTAATACACAAATGTGTATATTGAAGGTGTGGGTAGTGAAAATACTTGAAACGGATACTCTAGCCTTCGAGGTAGTGTAGTACTAATACCAATGTACAGAATTCCCTTTAAGATTAACTCGTCAGTTATGAATTTGTACTCCGAAGTGTGACTTAGAAAAACTATGAAGCAGGAGTGAGTGTATAAACTGTATATCTGTAATCCACTTTAACCAAACCCTTAATATACAGCAGTAGAAACCAAATGGCATTACTAGTGCACTTAGACTAGGTTACTGCTTTAACTGTTCTCATTTTGTCCAATTCTAGCTAAGGTTTCTTTGAGAATGTCTTTTTAATGGTGCCGGCTAACACACTTCTGTGTCATTTCTGTTTTAGAGGCTTTTTGTTAGGATGATTCCAATAGATTTAAATGATAAATGATATGTTCTGTGACAGCTGTATGGCACAGCTTTTTAGCTATGTTTCCTCATGGAAAGTTTGATAATGCTAGGTGCAGCAGTGCTAAATTTTTCATAAAGATGTAAGAGTGTGTTTTTAGTCTTTCTCTTTGCTAAACTGTAGGATTTGTTCAGTAGCTAGTCATGGCTGCCCTCCCAGAGGGGCTGGCAAGTGTTGTTCTTTTTCTCTTTGGTTGGGTTTTTATCATGCCTCTTAAGTTGTATTATTTGTGTCTGTATTTTTTTTATTTGTTTTGAACTTCATGATTAATTTACCTTCGAAGAAATTATTATTCCAAATGTAATTGGTTGATATCTGTATTTATTATCACTTCAAAAAAGGATGAGAGGACAGAGGCAGACAGGAGCGTTTGTTTTAATTTGATTTTTCTGGGTTGTTTTCTGTTTTATACTGTGTCGTTTTCAAGCCAGCAAGCCGATGTGAAAGCTCTACCTCGTCTGAGCCATTCTCAGTTCTGTTACACTTTTGTACATCATTTCAAAAAGATGTAAAGTCATGTCCACAATAAAGACACACAAAATGGCACCTGTTGGCAGTGTTTCATCTAGTTTTGCTTGTTTTGCTGCTGTAACTGAACACATCCAAGTTTAGATGAAAAGGCTTCACAGACTCACAGTTTTCAGATTTTAGTTTTCCCTTTTACTCATACCACTGGTGTGAAATTTACAAAGCACCACGCAGTGCTCTGTCTGTGAATATTGACAGGATTAAAAACTGAATGCATTTTGTATTCTTTTGTGTTGCTCACACGCCTTATTCCTGCCAAGGAAACTCATGGTCATCAGATGATTCTATCAGCATTGTACACACAAGCTGTACTGGTATATCAATTCTAAATAATGAAAAGGGTAAGTCAGCCTCTGATTTCCCTCCGTTGCCCCAGCTACAGAACATGAAAACCCAGTAATATTTTTTATTTTCTTACTTTTTTTAGGAGGTTAATCGTTCTTGTGATTTTACCCCTATGTCGTCATATTGTTAGCATTGTCACCCTGCAAATGAGAGGCCCTCTGTCCAAAACACAATGGGGCCTAGAAGTGTGGACTTTCTCCTGTTTTCCTGTTGAATTCCCTGGTTACCTCACACAGCTCAAACACATGCCAGTCAGGTGACCCCAGTAGAAACAGAATACAATCACGACAAATCATTCGAGCTTCCTTTGCCACCTGTGTATGAACCGATAATCTCCATTGCTGGCAGAAGAAAGAGAAAGTGGCCGTGATTCATGAAGATGAGGTGAAAACGGATCAGACCCAAGCCGCACTGCAAGCTGTTCGCTTTCATAGCATGTGACACATTTGATGGATAGTTACTTTGATGTTTGTCCGGGCCTGTTGGCACCTTGATGTCCATGTGTGGCCGTGCGGTTGAAGTCAAGCTGCCAAGCAACAGTGATGAGAAACCCTCACCCTTCAACTACGAGGGACCACCTAGGGATTCATTGCTACTTTGCCAGTCTCTTTCATGTTCGCTGTCTATGTGCACCATCTGTCTGTCGGTTTGAGTGACAGCTGAATGACGGGTTCCCTCTGAGAACATGGCACATAACGTTAATGCCAGGCAGGCCCGCGGGCTCAGAAAAGACTGCAGCTGCCCGTCAGTCTTCCCAACCTCATCAGTCACTGCGAAGGCAGACGTGACGGCCCTGAGCTCCCTGAAAAACCTGTTCGCTGACATCTCTTCTTTCTGTCACACGGTGGAGAGAAACTGACTGACTGACAGAAGCTGAATGACTGAGGTGGAAAATACGCCGAAAGTCAGGTTGACTCAAATTTGATAGACAGGTGTGTTGGAGAACAGAGTATAATGTGCTTTTCCATCTTTATGTATCGTAAAATAAAGCTGTTGTTCTCTTTAGAAGTGTGTCCTTTGACAGAGGTGTAACCACAGAGGTCTCAAAAGATTACTTTTCCCGCTGCACAGAGAATGTAGGTTTTTGTATTTTGTTTTGTTTTTTTTACCTTTTCAAAAGCATGTTTACAGCTTAGCTCTGTTTAAACCAGTTTGGATAGGAGTTGGATGAGACTGGATTTTTGACTGACAGGTAGTAGCTGATATAATGATGCCCCAAACTTAAAAAGGATAAATTCATTTCACTCAGAATCTGATTCTGACCAAAAGGGAAAAGTCTGAAACGACATTTAGATCTCAATGGAATGCTACAGGCTGCATGATGCTTCAAATAAAGTGTTTCTTTGGGTCATCAACAGTGTTGGACACCTGCTTTCATTGATTCGGGGAGGGCTTTGTCTGACAATTTTTGTGACTTCACAAAACAATTCGACCAGAAATTCCATTTCTTTCAGCCCTGAGGTGGGAAAGAAGGCAGGATCTGAACCACCTTTTTCATTCCTCACGTAACTATTTTCATCACTTTTCATGTCGTTCAAATAGTGCACCACCAAGAAGAACTTCAAGGAGTAGACTGTCCAAAAATGTGTTCTCCCCATTTGAATGATTATCATGTCTTGGACCTCTCTATGACAGGCTTTTGATCTTGCCTTTGAGTTTGGCCATAGCAGAACAGAGATCAGAACTACTCTTAATCTGTCTTAAGACATGACTCGACAACACTTCTCACTAGTTTGTCTCAAGCACACTCTGGAAATTGTTTGATTTTTAGCCAAAGCTTTTATTTGCTTTCTTGCTGAGTTAGATGAGATAACTGATAACATTGTCACGTCTTTGAGTAAATATAAGGCTACAGATAGTAGCTTAGCATAAAGGCTGGAAATGGGAAAGCTGCTAGCCTGTCTAGGGGTAATGCAATCCACCTCCCTGCACCTCTACAGTTCACTTTGTAACCTATTACATCTCGATTGTCTAATCCTTAAAAGAAATGAAAAATTTGAGGTGGGTCAGTGATACTTTCAAGACAGGGCGAGGTTTCACCTCATTTTACTGAATATTTAGAAAAATCATTACATATTTCATTCAAATTACTTTTTCTAATCTTCTAATTTCCTAATTAACAAATAAATCACAAATAAACAGGTTATTCGGATTCTAAAATTGTTTTAAAGCCGACTGGGTAATATTTGAAAATTTCTTACTTTGGCACCATCCTGTGGTAATAATCAAGAATGATACTACCATGTTATTCTCGATACACCATAGGACCCAACACATAAACTGCAAGTGTTCACCAGGATTTTTCAATTTCTCTGCAGTCATAAAGCGATCCATTTCTACACATAATTACTTTGACTGAGCATGAGTTTCTGTCCTTTGTTACAGTACCACTGACAATGTTTCTGAGCCTTGCATTTCTTCTATGTCTCTCTGATATTTCTGACATTGTTACTGCATGTAAGAATGAACTGTAGTTGTCTCTCTGGAGTAGCTTCCTCTCTTTGTCTTTGCATGCAACCGTTTTTAGCTGTGCTTTGTACAGTCCAAGTCAGAGGGCATGATCTATATCTGCCACCAGGGAGCACTATCCCTTTCTAATGGCTGCTAAGCAGACCTCCTCAGGAAGACAAGGGCCACATCACAGACCAAATGGCATTTGTATATGTACAATAGCTGAGGCAGTGTGGCCAGTGGAGGGGTAAATATACCTAAAACACACTACGGCATAAATCAGCATTGCAGCCTTGACCACAGTTACCACCAGAGAGTCCGACTCCTCCACATTTCTGAGGCAAAAGGCCAAATGCCTTTACAACACTTCAAGTGTCTGCGACACAAGAACGCCCTCTCCACTGTGAAATATGTAAATATTGCACTAATCAAAGGCTGGTGGAATCGCAAAATGCCACGGAAAGGTTATGACCTGGAGCCTGTGCTAATAAGGGAGTGAGGGAGGGGGAGGAAGAGGAGGATACAGGAGGTGTAGGAGGGAGGGCTGGGGGTTGAGCGGTGGTGGGGGAGTGGGAGGTGTGGGTGAGTGGGTGGATTGGGGGGAGTGCGATGGGGGGGGGGGTGTTAAAGGAGTGACAGCTACCACAGGCGTTTCTCCTGCCTGAGGAGGACCTTCACATGCTGACCTCCGCCTCCTGCACTCCAATGCTCTGACAGTAATGAATAGGAAGGGGCTGTTTATGCATATCAAATGTTATTTACTCTCCCACAGTCAACTGTAGCCACAGAGGATAGAAAGAGAGAGGAGAAAAAAAAACAGGATATTCCCAAAGACCGTGGGCTGCCATTAGAACAATGCGGACAAGAATGCAGAGGCCTCTGCGGTGCACTGAGGTTAATCTATCTATCGCAATGAATTACATGACATGATTTTTGTGGGGCTTTAGCTTGACTTGCTTTTAAAATGCTGCTTTGTTCACTGCCTTAATTTTTTTCCAAGATCTGAGTGCTTGACAGATACAGAGTACCTACATGAAAACAAGCTCTTGTAAGTATATAAGTGAACTTGACAATGAACTCCTCTTGATATCTAGCCCCCATGATTATTTACTTCAACTATCTCCTGCTCTACCAAACTAAAGTCTATATCCAGAGACAGAATCGGGAGGATGTTAACATACATTCTAGTCATGTAATATATTTTTAAGCAGGATTAATTTTTTTCCACATTGACATGATTGGTCTTAAATAGCACAAACCTTAAAGCCAGAGGGAGGAAAAGCCTGAGCAGAATTATTCAAGGGAATGACGTTCGACGACAAGCTCAAGAAAATGACCTTGAGCGCGAACAATGAAGAATCAGCCGCCAGAAAACGTTTGTGTTTTTCACGAGCCTGTGTGTCATCATCATCGGTTTACAGCTCGGCTTCATTTTCCATCACCCCTTGTGAGAATTAAGTTGGATCTTAAGTATGTAAATGAGAACCTATTCTGTGCCCCCCACCCTCTCCTATATGAATCCCAGGACAGACCATGACATTTAACATCGCCTTCACTAATTTGTGCTTAATAGCCAAAAAGTGATTAGAATTAACATTAATGACATTTCATATGTCTCCCTTTCTACATTCATTACCCCTTCTCTGCTGCTGATACTTAACCAGCTAATGCTGGTGGCCGATTCTTGCAGCTTAAATTTCACGTTGCACTTACGGCAGAAATATTTCAGTTGCCCCTTTTTTTTTTAACACTTTACTTTTTTCTGCTCTTTTGCAAGAAGAAAACAAGGAAGGAGAATTAAAGATGGGGAGGGAGGGAGGGGTGGTGTTATAAAGCCTTTAAGTTGGGAATCTATTCACATCAGTCACACTCTCTTTACCAATTGACAAGAGCTTCGCAGCAGATTAAGAAAAAAGGGGGGGGGCATCTTTTTTCTGGCTCAGCGCCTGTTCTACCCCCCCCTCGGCCCTTCTTGTTGAAACAAATGCTGTCCTATACCCCTCATGTCATCTTCTCCTTCAGTGGCTTTAACCTCGCTCCGCTATAGTTTTCCCCCAGCAAAGCCAAATCACAGAGGATAACAGGGCCTAAAGAAAGGCGAGTGTTTTATTGTCTTTTTTTGCCTATATCTGTACATGGAGGTGAGTATTACATGAAAAATGAACCTCTAATTTCTATCAAACAACAGTCTCCACCAACCCTTTGCCCTTCTCTCTGGTAATTAGTGATGGTCTCCAACCTTTTTCAAGGGCGCAGAGCTTTTCCCATGTGCTTCTATAGCGAGGTCAACCGTTTTTACAGCAAGCATGTGACAAAGGTGGTTCAACATCAGCGTCACCCGCTCACCCCAAATTTTTTTTTTTATAACATGACGATAATTTAATGGCAAAAACTGCTTTTTAGGGGAAATGGAATAAAGGGATATAAGGGATACACGGATGTAACAGTGGTTAGCCATCATAAACTCATGAACCATTTTACACTGGCATCATTTTTAATCAAATTTTAAATTCGTAGGATACTTTGACATAACAGTAAAGTTGAGGCAACATTTCCGATAATTCTTAAGGGTATAGTGAACCTGAACTTTTAAAAAGTGAATATAGCCTGAATCAGAGTCAGGAGATTGATTTGAAACAATGTCCAAAAAGTCAGCATTTGTATCATATCAGAATAAAAGTGAGTATAATTAAATAGAAAAACTTGGAGTGAGGTGCATGAACTCAAATTCCTCCCTTTTTTAAAAATTTTAGCAATTTAATATGAATAATCAACTCCAAATAATTAACATGTATTGACATAAAAACCGATTTAACAAATCATTTTAGTAACAGTGTCATTTCTCTCCAGTATGATAATACCCCAGAGTACATAAAGTTCTTGCTTGCACAAAATGAATGAACTGGTCTTTTCTACTCATAGTTGAACATGTTCAATACAAGTCCAGTTTACACTGGTATATACTGTCTCCAGGAAATAGCCATTTGCTGGCACGACAATCTGACACCAACAAAACTCTTACAATCTCCCATCCGCCCGCTTTGAGACATTACCATATTAGCTGCCAACTATATAAATTAAAGCTTTACAATCTTAAACAGTGGTAGATTCTCACTTGAGTACGGTTTGATAAAGTTCAGCTTTAAGCGGTGCAGGTGGTGACTGACTGACAAGTTATCCCCTCTGCGCTCGGAAAACTGCATGTGCTCACTGCTGAGATGTTCAGTATTGCAAACACATACAAACCCATACACACAAACCCACTGACACGGCTGCTGCTGACACCAGCTCTCGTACATAGTCGCCGCCTTTGGCCTCTTGTGGACATGCCGAACTGCAGCCTGTACACTGAAGAAAGCCGAAGAGATGCTCTGGGGCTCGCGAGATGGTTCGTGTAACTGAGTCCATCAGCAGACTCATTATTAGCCCCTTAGCCTGTGGTTAGTACTCCTGATATCCTGTGGCCTGAAGACTTAGGTGAGTCTCGCTGCTGCAGTTTGGTTTAGTTACAAAACCTAACCAACTGTTAGTATTGATAACTGCTTTACATTTTGATTTAACCGCTATAATTGTCTCCATGTCATTTATTATATCTGCGTCTGTCATAATACAACATACATATGGGTTATCTAGATCTTCGTTTATTTGTGGTGAAAATTAGCAGCTAAAGCATCAACATAGTTATTGCGGTAAATTAGGTATAAGCACACACTGATTTCTTAAATAATTGGTTTTATGTAGCGGAGCAGCTTAAAATTTTTGAAGGTTAATGATGCATAGTTTTACTTCCTCTTGACACCAGCATATCATGTTAGTGTGCCTGGCAGTCTTCTGGCAAGAAAGGTGCGCAACATCCAGTACTTAACAAGCGAACAACCCAGCACTATTACATTTAAAAGAAAAGAAATACTGGTAAATTGCATTTAGAGCAATTAAAGTTTTATATGGAAGAAGTAATTCATGCCTTTCTGCAGGTTCAACAGTTTTTTTTATTAGGTCTGTTGTTTTTTGTCTCATTAAAATCATCGACTAGAGGGCAAAGTTTAAACCCTTTTTTTGTTTAGCACTGCATCTTGGTTGTAATACAAGGATAAAGGACAGAGGTAACAGTGCAAGAGGAAAACACAGAAGATTGTTGTGGACAAAGGGAGAAGAGACGGTATTTCAGTGCGGGACTAGGGGGTTAAAAGGGTAAGAAGAGCTGGGGGTAATCATGGGTAATGGCAGGGGCCTTGCTGCTGACAGACAGGCCAATCTCCCGCCTGGACAGACTCAAGAGAGATGTGTCAGTCTCCGCCGGCACCCCGGGCCAGCCGCACCACCACACTGCTAAATGTGTATTGGCAAAGTGTCGGTGCCAATGCCATTAGCCAGCAGACTTAAATTCCCCTGTAATTTTCTATGGCGCTCCTCGTTATTGGCACCTCTGATGGGTCGAGTGTTTGATTCCTGGTTCACTTTTAATGGATGGCTGGTGGTGGTGAGCAGTGGGGCGTTTTGTTATCACTCTTACAAGACACGTCCACATGCACAAGCACACACACACACACACACACACACACACACACACACACACACACACACACACACACACACACTCACGTTGTTATGGTTCTTCTAAGGACCTACAACTCGTTTCCCAATGCCTCATCCTTACTAAACAGTTTACAACCAAATTAACACACACTTGATAACAAATTCTAAACTCAGTTCCCCTTCATAATCCATCTCTTAAAGAAGTAACAACAGCAATGATAATGGTAGAAATCTCTGAGCAGGGCCCAAAGTTCCATCTCCACCAGATACAAAAGCAATATCCTACTTATACACTAGCGACATTGCCCGTAGTGTATCGAGGGAATATAGCCTTCATCAGGCCAAGACAAACACCCCCCAAAACACACAAAAGTTAAATAACTATATACTGGAGCAATTTAGCTCCACTGTAATTTGTATATAGTGTTTGACAACCTTGCTGGAGAAGTTTTCACCCCAGAAATGCTAAGTAGTCCCAGCAGGAGTCAGTCAGGAAGAGGAGAGGGGCTCTTTGCTGTTTAATGTATTCTTTAGCAGCCCAGAGGCCTCCAGAACGCTGCATGTCTTTACCATCCACTGTACACACACACACACACGCAGAAACTCACACACACAGATACATGTACACACTCACATATCTGTCGGCAGTCAGGCTCTGAAAGAACACTGCTAATGGGGCTGTTTTTAATGAGCCAGGAAGAGGAGAGTGACCCTTCGAAGGTGAATATCTCTATCTTTCTCTGTATTTTGCTGTGTGTAAGCGTATGCATGAATGCCATTCACACACACACACACACACACACACACACACAGACTCACACAATCACACTTATGGTACATGCACACATGTCCTCGTGAATTTGTACGAAGTTACACTATGTCTAATTGTTTTTAAATGCCGTAATTACTTTCAGCTCTCAACACATCCATTCATCCAATCCTCTCATCAGGAGTTAGTGTGTGAAACATCAGAAGGCAGAAATGTGTGTTTTTACGGCTGGAGAGCCTGCATAAATTGTGAGGGTTTGAAAAAAAGCCCTGCAGCAATAGTCCTCTGCAAAGCTGCAGGAGATCCGTCGATTTCCTCAAGTTCCACTTCACGTTGCAAGGGACATATCCATCCCCAGACAACCATTTCACTTTATTTCACTGATTTTATGATCTTTGCCTGTAAAGAAAAAAAGGAAAAAGAGAAGAGGCAGAGGAAGCAGTTCTTTGAGCAGCCAAAAGATGGCACACTATGTATGGCCAGAAGAGGGTTTGTAATGAGCGTCGAGGCGGCTGTGGTGTCTGTATTTAACCTAGAACCTGGAGAGCGTCTGTGTTTCTTCTGCTGGGAATCTTCTGCTTCTAGGATTCATAGAGGAGGCGGAGGGAGAAGAAAGAGCTAGGTAGGTGAACGGATGTCATGCTTCTGCTCATGTTGCTCAACAAGCCGTACTGTGGCTGCATATATGCTTAAATGAGCCTGAGGATATATAGCCGTGACATTTTATCTGGGTGCCCCCCCTCAAGTTCAGTCCATTTTGTCTACAGAACATGTGGAGTCACAGTACAATCTGAGAACATGGCTAAAGTTATAATTATTCAGATAATTTGTGTTTTTGATGTCACATACAGAAAATAAATGCACTAACTAACCACGTAATACATATTGTATGGGTTAATATTTTTGATGCACAAAAAAAGGAAAGGGGAATGAAAAAGATCATTTCATTTATTATTTTTTATTTAACAAATTTGTTATGAAGCGTCCTCATTAATTCTGCCAAAATTTTCTTTACAGGGGTGTTGCTTATTGCATTTAATCATTCTTTCCTGACGCTTGTGCTGCACAGACAGTTTTATGTCTGTACTAAAGAATTTCTTTTTGCCAGACATGAATGATTGGAGTCGTCCCCTTTCTGGTGGGTTAATTGGGAATCATCACATTATCGTTATCACAAAAAAATAACACGTGAAATTTGCTATCTTAGAAACGCTTATGATTCATGAAGTGTCAATATTACAATTTATATTCACACATGTTAAAAGCACAAGCTGATATGGATGTTTTCAAATGACAAATAAATATAATTTTATCTTTTCTTAATGGATATATATTATCATATGCTTTTTATTGTACTTTAGAGGGTTTGAGCGGTGTAACAGTCTTTTCCTACAGTGTGATTACATTTGCCCTGTTGCCGCACAAACCCTTAACATCACTGCTTTGAACATGGCCATGCCCTACGCTTTACACACTCCATAAAGACACACACACACACACACACACATCTATACAAACACACCCGCTACGAGACCACTGAAAATCAATGTGACAGGTTTCAGTCGTCCCTCAGTGTACACATCCCCTCTCAGAGTCTCTCCTGACATCTGCTCGATTACCTCCTACAGCCACTCACACACACCACACACACACACACACGCACGCACACACACACACACACGCACGCACACACACACACACACACACATACACCACCACACAATCACACAGACACCAAACACACACACACACACACAGAACGAGAGCGACGCCTTCCCCGTGGCCGCTCTAAGCCCCTCTGAGCCATATGAAATGTAGTCGGTGCAGGAGAAACCAGATACTGCTGGCTGTGTCACATTGCGTTTTCCGCCACCCGTCAGGAGCGGGTCCGTTTGACTGCCAGACGTTATGACAGCGTCAGTCATCCTCCAGCCCAGCAGCAGGCAGTGGGACAGAGAAGAGGAAGAAGAGGAGGGGTGGGTGGTTGGGTTAGACCTCCACCACAGGCTGACTGGGAGGTGGCAGGTATGGAAGATAGAGTCCTAAGTTTACAAGAAAATAAGATAGGAATCTGATTTTGTATGGGAATATCAAAACACATCATCATGTTTGCTTTATATTATTAACATTTAGGGATAAAATAGGTAATATAGCTCATTCATACATTCACAGCTGCTTGGTGATACATGTTTTTTCAGCTGGACCAAAGCTTTGAAGTGATTCTCTAGCGGCTCTCTAACCTCTTGCATTATGCTTGTGCGTGTGTTTGTGTCTAGCTTGGGGATTTGACATTTGGCAAGTTGATGAATGAGCTGCTTATCCTGTAATTTTTATTTAATTTAATGCTATATATTTTTTTTTTTTTTTTTTTTTGCCTAAGCTGCAGAAGAGTTGAGTATGTCATGACAGTCAAGGACACAAACAAACACAGGTGTACACTCAAACCCACCTGCACTTCATACCTCCCATATACAGACAGAAGTTGTGACGGCAGCCTGGTTTGTCAGGTCGTCTGACAGCGCCAACAGAGCCGTGAGCTCCCTTGTGGCCTGGAGAGTTTCCAGACTGCCGTACAGGAGGCTTGGACAGCAGCACCTCATGCCCTCACCCCATCTTTGTGCCCTCTCTTCCCCCTCCCCGGCCTCACCTCCTGCCTCACCTCCAGCCTCACCCACTGCCTCTCACTATGCAGGACAGCAACCCTCAGAAGAGCCCAGCAGGCTGAGAGGTGATGGACAGGCTGTCTCTGGTGTGAACTCTCTCCCTCTCTGGCTAACGTCATGGACAGACAGCTCGCTGTGACATAAAGAGACAGAAAAGGAAACACAGTTACAGTGCTTATCCTTAAATTGCGTGTGTTTCGGTGAGTTTTGTCTCTGTACATTGCTGTGATGTCCTTGCTTTGTGCTTTCGTAGTCTTTTTCCTTTGCATGACCTTAATGTTTCTACAGGTGTTTTTTTTGTCTTCTTAGCCACAGTCATTATTAGGGCTCATGCTAACAATTCTTTTTGCATTAATTTCTTCGAAAATGCTGAATGTACAATTATGAGAGCCTTCACAAAAACTCAAATTTGGTTTATTACTGTGTAATACAAACCAAAAATGTTGTTATCAGATGGTTAATTTTAACATTGCAATTGTATTTGACACATTCATCATGTGACTTCCATTTAAACTGAATCTGAAAATGGCTGGTAACTAGTAGCGTAACAAGGAAATATTCAAGGAAAGTAAAAGTACCTTGACATTGTCCTAAAGTTTATGAATATAACTGCAAGAAATTGATGAATATTACAAATGCAAACAGTGTGCATTTTCAGAATGCTTGCAATCTGCACAGACCTCACTCAGAGCTGCTGTCAGTCTCCCTCATAGCCATTCCATGTATCACTACCTCAGAAATGAAGGCCCTCTCCTATGAATGATTAATAAACAAACCTATTAACAATGCAGCAGACATTTCACAAAAGGTTCTTTTCGGAAATACAATCTCCCTTTTGTTAATAATGTCCATTAATCATGTGAGGATGTCACTTAATGCAAGGTTAATGAAACACTGCTAATGCCTGGCTAATCTATTCCCAGTCAAAAAGCCGCTGTAACTGTAATTCCCAACCCTCTAAACTATTTTCCAGAGGATTCTCACCTTGTGATTGATGGATGCAGGACAGGGGATGTCCATTATTTTTAAGTGGAACACAGAGGCAGAATGTGGGGTCAGTTGGGGTCTGAACTTAGAAAGCTTTACCTGTCCAAATGGCTAATGAACCGCTGACAAGATATATGGGAACACTTTGGGGGAGAACTTAAGTATGACATAACAACTTGATAATGGATTTATTGTGGCACTCTGAACCATTCATTCACAATCAAGCATAATGTTCGTGGCCTTCTTCCTATATAATCCTCTAGCAAAGTATTGATGGCGAGCGCGACTTAGACTCGTGCTGATCTTCACATGTCACTGTGGGCGTGTTGGTTTGGCTTGTTGTGACTTTCATTTTCCAGCTGTCAGGCCGACCTATTAAACAGTGTTATTTTTTTTTATGTCTGTGTGCATTGTGCCTGTGTAAGTATGGTGTGGAGTAAGCAGAACATTAGGAGGGATGTTTATTGTAATGTGAGTGTCTGGTGCCAGCTGAGCTGAGCTGCAAGCTGTTTAGAGAAGCGGATGACTGTTTGATTGTTTGATGACAATGTGAGCCTTGCATCTCTCTTCCTTTCGTCTGTGTCTCTGAAGAATGCTGACATTAAATGTTTGATGTTGGCATGCACAACTGATGTACAAATAAAAACCTAACCGGAGAGACATGTTTTTTTTTTCTTCTTGCATTTTGACAATATATTTGTTGTTTCTGTTGTTTCCAGATTTGATTCAAGTTTTACCTTTTCCCCCTTTTTAAAACTTTGGATTGTTTTATCTCTTATTTTCCTCCTCTCGAACCAGAAAGCTGCCAGAATGGAGGCACAAAAACAGAAAATTTACTCAGGGTTGCAGATGACTTTAGGAATAAATGTTTTCCAGTCGAGCACCTCTTGGTTTTCAATAGGGGGGTGTATACAGCATGATGCTATGATGCCAGAGAGTGGAGGTGGTGCTGGTGGAGGAGAGGCAGGTCAATATGAGTCCTAATAAAGCGTGAGTTCATTTCCCCACTGCACTCTCCCTGGCCACTGGCTGCTCCATATACAAGTCAAATCGGCTTTTTGCCTCCCAAAGCCCTGTGATTTATGACCTGGCTCCATTGACCAGACCAACTAGTTTTCATTTTTGTTAAATCACATGGCCCCTTAAATGAAACTATTGATTTAAAGTCAGCTTACTGAGGATTTAATTTGTATTTGGAAAATTAAAGCAGGTAACGCTTTATAATTTCACACTGCACTGAAGTAGAACCAGTTATTCCCTATCCCCGGACCTGCTGTGTCCCAAGAATAGACGCTTACCCCAACCCACCCAACACGCCCACACCTATTCCCCCCTCATTTCTCCCTCCATCTGGTTTCACTGGCCACTTTGTGTGGCCATTAATGAATTTTGGACAGGGAGAAGAGGGATTTATAGCCCTGGGACTCCAGCCTGGACCATCCCATACTTAGTGCCCCTTTGCTCATGGCTGCTGCCACAGCACATCAGCACTTAACTGCTGTCTTTCCCCAGATTTCCTGTGACCTTGACTTGCGCCGGTGTTGTCTCAACTTGATTTTCCACTGGTCAACACCTCTGCGGTAGCTGTCAGGATGCTGCTTTTGCTGTCATTTCATCACGTGGAGACTTGAAAATCAGGTTAACTCATTCTTTTATCTGTGTATCAAAGAAAGGCTTTTATTTGTTTGTTCACTGGTCTGTCACCACTGTTCCACTTTTTATTAAACTTGGGGAAACAATGCATCAGTTCTTGATAAATCACAGACACGAAAACAGTAACAACATCATCCCACATCGACAACATTCTGTTTTTTTTCAAAATGTCACAGCAGGGGAAGCCACTTTGTGACTCTCACCATCACATGTGATTTCTCTGACACCTTTGCCTCCCATTTTGACAAAGCCTGGAGAAATGATGCGCTTCACCTTTTCAAAAATTACAGTTCCTGGCCAAAAGAGGAAGCTACAATTACAGCTCAAAACATGGTGACATATTTGTTACTGATGTTCCCTCATTTGTGGGGTAGAAGACATGCTCAATGTCCCCTTGTCTCAGCTTTGTCTACAGGTCTGTTTCCAACATCTCCTCCGCTGACACCATGGCAGCCAGGCATTGCTCCCTGCTACCAATCTCTCCTCTCACCTCTCCCCACTCCCTCACCCTGCCATAAGCTCCTTCACCAAGCCCCTCATTAACCCCTCCCGTTTCCCCTGGCATTGAAAAGGCGCTGTCTTTAAATGTGTCCCCGCATCTTCAGCAGAGTTTTCAATAGTGAGCATGTGGGCGGATGGGTGGATCCCTATCCCTGTGCCCCCGCACTAACTGTTTTATATTATATTTAGTAATAATAATCACAGTTATCGCGCCTCCTCCTCCTCCTTTCTTTTTGTTAGAGCCTCCTGCTAGCAGTTCAGGGGGACGGCATGGCTGTCTCCCTGGCCTCCTCACCTCTGAAAGGGCTGTGTGTGTCGCTCACCCACTATAAAGGAGAGGGAGGAGCGGCGGGTGGGGGTGAGAAGCTCTAGGGTGTCATTAACTCCTTTCTTCTCCCCAGGAGGAAACAGCAGTTTGACTACCATGATCCTGACCCCCCACTCCACCTCATCCAGCATCTCTCAACCCCCACTTTGCCCTCCCCAACCCCTTCACCCTTCTATCCTCATAACCCCCCAAGCATCCCCACCCGCAGGGCTCTCTATAACTGTTTATTAACACGTCTTTGACTTCACTAGACTCTTTAAACTGAGCTCACCCCTCCACCCACCACCTTCGCTCAGACGTCACTCGAAGCCTGCTCCTTCCCTTTCATTATCAGGGACCTGTTAGAGCTTGGGTTTCTTAACCTTTTGCTCAGTTCATGTGGGGGAATTTCCTGTCACTTGCTTTTGTTGCCCTCATTTATGCATATACTTACTGTGTAGGCAGCTATATATTTCGTCCATTAAATGAGAAGAAAATAGCAATATATTGATAATGTTTTTTCCCCTTTGTTTTGGTTCAACAGCAGGTTATAAAGCAAAGAGAAACTTTTCATACCCTATATATTTAATTTAGTTAATGTTATGTGATTGACCTTTTTTATTTTATTTACACCGGCTTTACGTCATTATTGTTTAGGGTCCCACAAACCCAACTGCTTTATGTGTAAAAATAATAATTGCTATTGCTATTACTAATAATTCCTACGTATATACTTTTTTTTTCTTTTTAACCTATGAAGAACCAGTATCTCGGAAAAAAAATATATTGACCCTGTGACACAAACTAGGTTTGCACAGGTGAAAAAAAATACAGAAATGACCATAAAGCATTGTTATTACACCAAATAAGGACATATTTCATTTCATCAAAACCAACCACAGATATAGAGCATAAAAAATACATTGTAATTAACCATGTTTTAGAGCATGGGTCTCTGAGATGTCAAACAGAAGTAACGCGTCATTTTCAGTAGCAGACTTCTGAAACATGTCATCTGTTTAAAATCGTACTTATGCGCAAATACTGGGAAAAAGTCCTCGAGTATCAAGCTAATAAAGCAATATTAAGCATGTTTTTTGAGCTGTTATGGGGGGACTAGGATCTCCGGGAGCCCAAACAGAACATTAGTGTTAACGACACTGCCACCACATAAAGTGAATTTGGCGTATTATATTTATTATCACTTCTAATATCATTTCCCATTTATGGTTTTTATTTACAACTTTAAAAAAGGTGCTCTTATGTGATTAAATTTCCTTTGAGTGCCATATGAGCAACATTTCAGTTATTATCTGAACATCCAGAGTTAAAGGCAGGATAGATCATGTGCAGCACTAAGTGTGCCAAATAAAGTGAGTGGAAAGTTTTTTTGTGTGTTAATGGAGTTCTAAATAAAAAAGTTATCATAAAAAAACAATGTGGTCCCCCCAAACCACATCTTGGCTAAATACTCAACAGAAAGTATGTGTGTGGGGTTAGTCTTTATATAACTTGCTATCTGTCATTCAGGTCTGGCTTTGATTGTTTCCATCTCTGGAGGAAGGAAGTTTGACAGTGTTTTGGATGATCCAGGACAGTAGTAGCTGACTGACTGTATGAGTGTCCCAGAGGGAGACTGCACAAGGGTCTTCAGGCTGGGGCTGCCAAGCCCATATCTCTCTCCTCCTATAAACATCACAGAGCAGTGATGTCTTTAAAAGGCCCTGAATGACATCTGGGAGTGGAGGAACACTATGATTAATCGCCACGTTGATTCTCATGGAAATCACCCTGGGTCGGTGGAGAAAGAGAGGAGGAGGAGCTGAAAACCGTGTGAAACCGGCTCTGGCCAAATACACAAAGATGATTGCTCACAAGGGGATTTTTATGTTATCAAAAAGGGGATTGTGCTTAATACAATGGTCTCCCTATTGTAACAGTATTTTACTCTATATTTCAAATCTATAGCCTATAAATTGGCATTTGAGATCGCTTAGAACAGGAATGCCTGGCATTCAACTTGATGAGATGACACTTAAATCATTTCCTAATCA
Organism: Istiophorus platypterus; assembly: GCA_016859345.1. Classification (NCBI taxonomy): domain Eukaryota; kingdom Metazoa; phylum Chordata; class Actinopteri; order Istiophoriformes; family Istiophoridae; genus Istiophorus; species Istiophorus platypterus. The sequence continues at coordinate 20,782,289 of CM029126.1, read as the reverse complement.
TGTGAAAGTCATTAAACCAATCTATAGAATTACAGTGAGAAGTACATGGAATTTTTTTTATCCTATATTCAGTCATGAATCAGTTCTTGTATTAAAAAAAAATTATAACATGTACATGGTGACTGACTGAGCCGCATCAATTAATGAAACAAGTGTTGTAGTTAGCGATAAGTGTTAGGCAGTAAACATAGGATTATACTTGATTTAATGGGGATATTGGATACTGAGTCAGTGACTCTGATTTCCCACAGGAAAAAAACCTCTATCTATTGTAAATGCTGTGCATGTATCGGCTTAGGTAATTCATCCAGGGGATCAATCAAATAAACAGATCTTAATGATAAATGCAGGCTTCAGAAAGACATAGACAGATGTGAATACTTAAAAAAAAAGTGCTGCATTTGAGGAACGCTGGATTTCACAACACTACTTCTTCATAACAAAGCCTTGGAAAGTTGAGGCTGTCACCCCCAAAAAATGAATGAAAGTTGAATGCCATTCTGAATGTTTGTCAGGGGGTGTAGTTTATACGGTTTGGCATAACTGCCTTCCCCAAGCCATAAGTCTATGCCAGCATTAAAAACAAATAGCTGGACAGAAAAAAAAGCAGGGAAGGAGGAAATTTGCCCGAGTGAGGAATTGATTTTGTCTGGCCCAAGAGAGTACTTCATTCTTGGTCACGGCAGCAGGAGGGCTCAGAGACGTGTTTTACTAACAGGAGAGCAAAGGCACCCATGCAAAACTATTTTTTAACAGCGCCTGGAAAAATCACCCTCGCCTGTGCACCATTTTTTTCTTCTATACAGATGACACAATACTTTCCAGTCACTCGTCACCGCAATCACCTCACGGCCACTTTTCAGATTTAAAGCTGCAGTGGTTCAACATGCTGGGGGCGGCGGGGGGCGGGGGGGGGGGGGGGGGGGGATACACTTGCTATGTTAGATTTACAGTAAAGGTGAGCTTAGGACTCAAACGGAAACAAAAAGGATTTCCCACTGGAGGCTTATATGTATAACTGAACACACTCCCCCCAAACACTTCTTGCAGCTTGCTACAAATGTTAATCCCTGTATTTTGTTGTTAGATATTATTTGCAACAGGCTATTGATTTTGATTCCAAATGATTTTGGCGAATGATAATACAAGTCTCCCCATGTAAATGAATTTCTCTTTTCTTCTATCAAAACACAGGACTCAGATACAGTGTATGGTCTGGCTGTCACTGTTTCTGTCCACCTCAGCAGAAGCTACGGGTTTTATAGGGCTGCTAAGGAGTGGAAAATGTGAATAAGCGAATTTGGAAAGCCTGACTCTCCTCTGCAGTGCTAATTTAGTGTGAGAGCTAAGTGGCTCATTTTTATGTGAACACTATTGTGTTCCTAACTGTGCAGCAAACAATTGCTGTTCCAAGGCAAAGAATGACACAATGTGAACAATGGAACAATGAGAACCTTTTTTCTCTCTGTTGCTGCCTGGAGGAGAAAAAAAAGATCCTTACAAAACAAAAAAACTGGGCTGGTATAATTATTTTCTAAGGCTGTGATTTGGAGATGTTAAATATTTTTTTTATTTTTTCAGGGAGGAGACGAGATGATGTTATGCACAAAAGGATGCGAGGTGCGTGCTGTTACACATACTTGTGTGGACACGCAAGCATGCGGGGGTACACATGAAAACGCACACTCAGGTGCACATATACACAGCTCGTATCAGCCGGCGCTGCCTGATGTCATGTGTGTTAGTGTGTATGTTGACAAGGATCAGCGATGGGTGTTAAAACATTTCAGGCCCCTGCTCTCCCCACAGCCATAGCATTGATGGTGTGAGACCTGCCACTGAGCAGCCTAACCTGACACTATCTATCACTGGGAGCATGAAGGAGTCAATGCTACACTGCACACACCGACACACAATCTCCCTCATTGTCTACTGCACTCTGTCTCACTTCTGCAGCTTGGCTATTTCATTCCCTCTCTGTATTTATGTATGTCTCTTTGTCCCTCTGCCGCGGTTCCTCTCAAACACACTAAAATCCTCACTTGCACAACCTTGTGAACACACAGTCTCAAGGATTCCTGGAAGTCTTGCATGCATGTCATAAATCAAAATGATCATATCAGTCTTGCACACAGTGCTGTATTTATTGTGAGGACTGATTATACAATCGATTTCATCCTCCCTTGTGCACAGCTCAGTAACAGATTATCAGTTAGTGTAGCAAACTTTTTTTGTGCGTGTGCCTGTGTTTGTGTGTGTCGCTCTCAGTCCCACCCACTGCACACTTCAGTCTATCCAAAAAAAACACCCCCGGGTGGCTCGTCGGCCTACATCTGTTTGTGATATACAGTGTAATACAACACCTCACCCACTCGTTGCGATGTCACAGATTCACAGTACGACAAGGAATTGACATAGTGTACTTCCCCAGAAGGTCTTGATCTTAACGGCTGCAACCGCCACCGCCTACCAACACAGCCAAACAGCCCCCCCCCCTCCACCTTTCAAAGTCTCACCCCGGTAACATGGACAGCCCATAATAGCAGACATGAATCTGTGTCTCCCCTTGCTCCAAACAGATGCTGGCTGTCCATAAATCACATGCCTCCATTTTGTTGAGGAGAACAAAAAGTGTTGTTTCGGTGGGCCTGGTAATAATCCCTGTGCCCCATGTTGTGTTTTGTCTCTGGGCCGGTTCTCGTCTCCCCTCTCCTCTGTCACGCTCTGGCTTCTCCACATGCATTACAATAGGGGCAGCCAGGTGATGAATATTTGTGTCTGGCCTGCCGTTAAGATTTCATTAATCACCCTAAGACTTGAGAGCAAAGCAGTGTACCTGGCTGGCTAACAGGAAGCAGGCCTCCATAGACAACATTTCTGCACATAATCCCCAGGAGGTTGTGTTGTGTTATGGTAAAGCTTATTTGTTGTATTTGTCTCTTCCCACTTTCAGCATTACTGTTTTCATTGTTCTGAGATATACGGCGTTTTTTTTTTTTTTTTTACAGAATTAATTTGCCTAGAGGAGCAAAAAGAAAAGTTTTTACTGTCTGACAGCACAAAATGACCATGTTATGTTTGTAGGGGATGGTTACGCTGATCAATATCAACTCACACAACAATTAGGTGTTGAGATTTCTGGCTTTCAGAATTCTCTATTTACAGCTTTACAATGATGGAAATCAGTGCTACAAACGTGAAAAAGGTGCATTCTGAAGTGAACAGATTACAGGGTTGGGTAAGACCTGTTAGTTGGATTTCTACTACAGCTTCTTGGCTTGATTTCTTGGCGGAGATAGTTCTAAAACTGACTATTGGGAAGTGAAGTTCTTTCAGTGTTCATTTTTAGTTTAGATTTTAATGCTTTCTGGTTGACAGATTGCAGGGGTCATATGTCAATGCTCCTCCAGTAAAGAACATTTCCTGTTTTGCCTTTGTTTGTACTGTTTCGGCCATGCTTGGTCTAGACTGAAATCTTAACACCTATCGGATGCCATGGAAATGGATGCAGACATTTATGTCCCTCTCAGGATGAATTTTAATAATTTTGGTGGTCCTCTGACTTTTCATCTCGTACTATCATCAGGTACAAATGTTGATTTATCCATCATTTAGGTTTCTAACCAAGGAACCTGCTAAAATAGTGGTATTCCCAGTCAGTGTTTATTTGCTCAAAATGGCCAATTTACCAACTATACCGACTTTAGCTATAACCTTGTGAGCTAGGGAGTGTATCTGTGTATGTTTGTGTTGCAACCCAGGCTGTAACTGATCTCAGATCTGACCAGTAACTCCAGTTCTTTGCCATTTCCCCCCAGTTTCTCTCTTTTCCCCGCCAGTCTCTGTTTAAAAAGCAGATTCCAAAGGACCTGGGATAAGAGCAATGTTTTAACTTAAGGTGAAACATTTTCAACTTGTGCCTAAGTGTGCAATCTGAACCCGCAGTCAGGACATTCTTAAAAACAGAAACACCCCCAATGATGAATACAAATCTCTAGTAACTCTGTTAATATTAGAATAATGAGTAGTGGATTTAATTCTAATTTAAGATAATCAGATTATGAAATTCAATTTAATTGTTTTCTATACACAGACAAGCCAGGATAAGAAATAGTATTAGTAAATATCTAATTTATAATCAAACAGCAAAGACGTTTTATGTTGTTTTGTTGTCTGGAAAGGTCAGATTAACACATGCACCTGCACCTGCTGACACACCATCATATAATCAAAAAGATTGTAACAAATCCTCAGTGTCATATCAGACTTGTCATTCTATTCATTTTCATCATCATAGAGCAGCAACAGCTCAAAGAGGAGATTTTTTTGTTTCCCCTCTCAGCAGTGAGACCTAATGGCAGGGTTTCAGAGGTTCATGTTAACAGCTTAACCTGAATAAAACTTTTAGCAAAACATGACTCCAGGCTCCCAACATAACCACTGTCTCTTTCTTCTTCTTTCAAGTCCTCTCTTTTTTTATGGTGCTGGTGAGGGAGTAACAGATGGAGAGACAGAGTGCAGGGATGATGAGGACGTAAAATGTGCAACGTTTACTCATTCGCTTCTTTATTGTCTTTCGCTGCAGGAGCGGCGTAAGCGAGTGAGTGGAGTGAGGGAGTGAGCGGAAAGCAAACCGGTGGGTACAAGGACACGGGCCCCCTGAGCCTCATTCACCAACCAATCGGCCTTGATAGGATCCACCAGCTGCCAAGGATACACCGACTCCCTCTCTCTCTTCTCCCTCTCACCCTGCCTCTCTCTAGCCACCCTTGCCTCTCCACCTGTTCTCTCTCTGTCAGTCAATTTTCAGTCTCTTTTTGCTGTCTATTTGCCCCCCCCTCCCCTCTACTGCCCTCCCCCTTCCCTTCCTTTCTTCCTGTCTGTAATGTGGAGCGGTGATGGATAGACATGTGCTGGTGTACAGAGGAACCTATTTGGACTGGTGTGTCAGCCCATCTTTATCAAATGTTGCAGAGGTATATTCTCTTGCTATGCTTCATTACTCTGGAATGGCGGCCCCTGAAATGTTTGACTGCTCTGTCTTCTCTCCTCAGACCCCCTCCACCTCGGCCCCCTTCCCGCCCTCTTCCCCCCTCTCTCCCTCTCATTTAGCGCCTGTGAGCTGTAGTATTGGGGCTGTGGAGTGAGCGTGAGCATTGCTGTCTTCCTCTCTCTGCCGGATGGCTGAGGGAACACAGCAATGCCTCAGGGGCTAGATATTGATTCCATTGCATGGCTAAGGCACCAGCGAAGCCCCTCCCCTGCCTGCCCATTCTCATGACAACCAGCTGCCACGCTGGGCTGCCATTGGCCAACTCTAGGCAGTGCCTCTGCCAATCAAAGTGCCACTGACAGCCCCTGTTTCTGAGCCTGACCTCAGAATGACATCACTGGAAAGGCATTAAAGTAATAAAGAGCCCTGGTAGTACAAAACTGTAAAGGGCAGCGCAACATAAAGACTCATCGATCAGCGCGTACAGAATCTAAATTGAGGCGTTTCACTCTTAGTTGAATGAAGGGTCAGCTATCCCAGCATAGCCTCTTAGGGGAAAACTTTGCTCCTGCTGTCTATCTGTTCTGTCATAATATTACCAGTATATCTGCTCTGCACACCTTGTGAGTAGAATCAAGACAGAATGTGTGTGTGTGTGTGTGTGTGTGTGTGGATGAAGGTATATTACCCTGTAGGAAGTGGGGATCAATAGTAAATCCTCATGAGCTGGGTGTATTTCTCCAGAGAGGTGGGAACTCTAAGCCAAATCAATGAGGACCACAGACAGCATCTTGGACGTGATGGAAGTTTGGTGTGATGGAAATCAAGCTGGGGCCAAATTATCGCAACTATCATAACAGAGAGGAGGACGCTTGTCCAAACCCAAAACACAGCTCCAGTGTTGGGTGGAGTCCCAAAACAGAAATGTCTCCTCATAGGTCATCATTAGATCAAATGTGGCAAGTTCATTGTGTTATTTTCAACATTGTTTCAAAGAATGAACTGAGTATCAACCAGGTTGGAGCCAAACCCAAGGCCACACGGTTCAATTGCTAGATTTGTTGCAGTCAGATCGAAGCTCTCCCCAAGGCCAGAGGAGCCTGTGTTCTTCCACCAGCCCCATTTGGACCTGACTGGCCTTTCCCCAAATAGCCATTTTGGCCCTATAATCCATGCCTGGAAAAGGGGGCACCATGGGATCAAAGGGAAAGCATGGAACCCTAAAGAAGCCATAACTCTGGGGTTTAATTGTGTTTCGAGTAAATGTCAGAGCACCCCAGACGTCTGGGAATCATCTGGCTCCCTTTAATACCAGTCATTGTCATTCTATCAAACAAAATCACATTTGGAGCAAAATATTTGGAGAAGTAGCATGTGGGAGATACACTCCAAACACAGCACTAAATTAGAGAATAAATGTAAACGGGGAGCTATTTTATGACATGCACAGTAAACATACTGTAAATTGGATTGTCATTGGTTCATTTCTTTAAAAAGCCGCAGAGAAATATCTGCTGGATGTATGCTGGATGTTGAGGGAGAAGTTGTGCTGATCATTTGCGGTAAGATTGCTTTATAACTAGAGTGAAACAGAATGGCTCAGTGTCTGTGATAATTAGAACTATGTTCTGTTTTGCATAATCACCCAGAAAGATAAAAAAGTTGAGATGAAGCAGTATCAAAACAATGATAACTGCACAGGGGAGACGTTATCAATATATCTGTTTCACAACCAGTATTCTCTCTCATATTTTGACAACCTATATAGCACATTTAACCTTCGGTGTCTGTTTCTCAAAATGAAATTGCACGGTGAAAAAAAAAAAGAAAAGAAAGACTCATATTACCGTGAAAAAAGATGGCTTTTCTCTGGAACAATAAGCAGTCCTTGAACTCCACGTCATTAAAGTGAACGCCATCATTTCCTTTCATTAAGATGACTGTGTGCAGACACATATTGCAGTTGGAAGGCGAAGCTGCAGCAGGAGACTCATTTAAAAACCGCCCTAATCTGGAAAATGATTCTAATGTTTCTCAAATGTTATATCCTCCCAACCTAGCATGTGAAACATTTAAGAGATCTGTAACATTTTGAGGCATTTAAACGAGTCTCTGCTTAAAAAAAAATGCCCCCTTAATGCTGCTTTTCCTGCTTGCACATATATTGCCAAACATTTTCAACAATAAATATTGAAAAACTGAATAAAATCCATATCGCTTCCCTGTTGGAGATTATGGTTATCATATGCAGAAAGGCCCCTCATAAATTTTCAGCCTCTGTTGCTGCTTTTTTGTTGGTGCCAAAGCATAGAAATAGCCATGCCCTCTCCTGTTTTCCTCATTTGACTCAATGGGTGTGAAACACTCCCTCATATCCTTGTCTTGTCTATAAGAGATGAAATGACTTTAAAACTGTGCAGTGTTGCCACAGGCAGGCCAGCTGAAAGGCTATTTCAGGAGAAATGGACATGGACATAAATATCCTCACAGGGTGCTTTGTAATAAAAAAAACCCACAATGTTATGAAACGCAATGAAACATAAAGAAAGAAAGGAGGAGGGGTGTTTGTGTGTGTGTGTGTGTGTGTGTGTGTGTGTGTGTGTTTGGGTTAGGGGGGTGGAGGGGAAATATCCATCAAATTAACACATCAGTGGCTTTGATTGTAATCTCTCCGCCCTGGCTCTTGCTCTGCCACGCTAGACAAGCAGCCAAACGTGATTTATCAATGCAAAGCTAATGGCATCAATATGAATCTAACTAAAAATCAATATTTCATTACCAAATTGTTAGCGAGAATGAAGAAAAATGGCCACGGCCGGAGCGTTCTCCGGGGTAGGAGCATCTGGAGTTCAATGTGACAAGATGAGCGATGCGTGACTCGGGGCTCGAGGAAGGACACGGCGAGGACAGGACTCAGTCTCGGCACACTTTGAACTCTCTCTCTCTCTCTCTTTCTCCCTCCTCCATGTTTCAGCTGCTCCAACAATGTTCCCTTTACTTTATTATGTTTTCGCTGTTCACTTCCTCTCCCTCTCTCTCCCTCTCTCCCTCTGCCCTCCTTTCATATCTTTATCACACTGTTTCCTCTATCAATCTCCTCTTGTGTGTCAGCGAGGGTGTCGGCGGAGGACCACACAGTGTTTCACATTCCTCCTCAATTAATGACCAACTCGAACATGGAGCCACTCAATCTCCCCCCGCCACCTCACCCCAGCCCTTCCGTTCACACACACACACACACACACGCACACACACACACACACACACACACACACACACACCCACACACACACACACACACACACACACACACCCCATTTCAATTATTTTTGCCTCCTTTGAAGACAAGTCAGCATTTTTTTATCTATTCCCCTTCCCCTTCTGTCTCTCTCTACCTCTCTCCCTCCCAGTGGATATATCTCCCAAGTCTCATCACACGTTCTCCTAACCAGCACTGCATGGCTTCTCCTGTAATGAGCGCAAGAGAGAAAGAGCAAGAGAGACAGAGTATGAGAAAGAGACAAGAGAGAGAGAGAGAGAGAGAGAGAGAGAGAGAGAGAGACAGAGGGAGGTTGGGTTGATGGCTAAGACACCTACCTCTGTACTAGATCACGTCTCCCTCAGACGTGACCTTCACTTTATTTATATTCTAGTTTTAAGTAACGAGTATTTATTAGGGAGGGCCTGTGATTGTGGCGCTCTGTCAGGTAAGTAATGATGCACCTTTGTGCTTGTGCAGCAGCCCCGGTTGCAATTAAAAACAAACACTCTTTCTCTTTCTCTTCTTTTTCCTTTTTGCATCATCCCATCATCCCCCCCCAAAAAAAAACATACTTACACGCCCACACACAAACACACACGCACACACACACAGACACACACACACACACACACACAAACACACACTCACACTTCCTCCTTCCTCCTTTAGTGTCTGGACACACTGTAGTTCCACCTTCTTCTTCTTCTTCCTATAGTCCCCCCCTTTTGCCACTCGCTCATTTATGTCTCCCCTGGGAGGAGGTGGTAATGTCCGAGAGGCCCATTTCTCTCCAGCAGGAGCGGACAGGTCCACTCCTCCGAATGAAAAGGGGAAGGGGGTGATTGTAAAACATGTGTCATTATGGTGTCAAAACACCACACAGGCACAATGACTCCATCCTCCGTCCTCCATCCTTCGCCTTCGATGTTTCAGTGGGAATTCATCCCCTAATTTATGGCTCATGAGATAAGCATCCCTGAACTGTGTTGGTGTGCTAAAGGGCTGGCAATGACAAATATCATACATGGACAGAGCGGCTAATATGAATGCTAATATCGCCCCTGACATACAGTAAATCGACCCTGGGTGTGAAACATATGTGGCTTAGGATAAAGTGTTCATGTTTCCAATGGTGGGAGATTAACCTGCTATGGATTTTATTGACATTTTCAGACTGTGGAGCAGGAGTATGGGAACATGAGTGTGCGGGGGTGTGCGGGGGTGTGCGGGGGTGTGCGGAGGGGTGCGGGATATGGGGGGTATCACACAAATACAGTTGAGGCAAAATGACACACTCCCTTACACCCTCCACTTACACATGTACAGATCACAAAAATCGTCAGCAACACTCTTCTCTTCTAGCAGCACCATCATTAATAAAACTAACTGTTGTGGAAGGAGAACCCAGTTCTTTTACATAAGTAAATGTAGCAGTACTAAATGTCAAAAATAATTCATTATAAATCAAATTTTTAGGCATAGAAATTTGTGGTAAAAGTACAGATTGGTCTCTAATCAGAGAGTTACAATACTTTCACTGGAATAACATTATTTCAACTGATCCACCATAGTGCAAACAACATTTTTTTAAATAGTTTTATTAATGCAATATAGCTAGACATACAGTAAATGAGACAACACAGGACAGAACAAAATGGGTGTCGCAAAAATGTACACAAGAAATTGGTGTCTGGCCTATAAGGAAAGAAAAAACATTTGTGTTGGAGCTGGTCATGATGGAGCAAATATCTGATTAATAATTATTGGTACAATACATAACAATACATGGTTTGTATAAAATCTTACTCTGAAATTGTGACTAGATATCATAACAGTCAAATATATGTAGTCAAGTAAAAATACAATATTTCCCTTTGAAATGCTGTGGAACTGAGTTGAAAAGCAGCTTAAAACATAAATGCGCAAACTGTGCTTAAATGATTCCTCTTAAAGGGCGTAAAAAACAGAATCTGAAACCAATAATATTATATTTATGTGTATGGCAGAACAAGATATATAGCACTTTTGGCATTTGAAAATGTATTATAAATGAAGGAAATATAAAAAGTGAAAGAGGCAAAAATACAAGATTTTCAGGACACAAATTGGATAATAGAAAAATTATTGCCAATTTTAAAATTAACTTTGAACTAGATTTCTTAGGCACGTTATTCCTAAATCGAATTTTTGAGTGCTGAAAACCCAAATCACACTTTAAATGAAAAAAGCAAATAAATTAATTATTGCGTTTAAATTCTTTTTTTTAAAAGTCATATATTATACAGCTTAGTAGTCCTGTGTGGCTGTGTACACATAGGAGTGTATCAGCATTGAGTATAGTATGGCTTGGGCTCGTGTCTTAGAAATGAGGCTAACAAGTCTTTCGTTTTGTCTTAATGAATAAATTAGAGAAGGTAATGCATAATACATAGATGATCCCATGTTAGATGGAGTGATAGATAATGTAACATATCTTTCATTATTTATTTAATTGCATTAACTTGGTCGGGAGGTTTGGAGCCAAGAGTCCAGCATATATTGAGCCTAATTAGAATAGCAATCAGGCTGAATCACCTTTCCTCTGTCTGCCCAACACAATGGACAACCTGACTATTCAGAAAATACCAGAGGACTGTAAGGAAAAGTATACTACTCTCATAGACCCCTAAGACCCTAATACCTGCAGAGAAAGACCAATCAGATCCTTTTAAAGAGTCTGCTTCATGATACTCACCAGCTAACTTTGTCTGTCTACTGGTTGGTGCTGGACATGTGGTGTACAGTTGCCTTATCAAAGCTTATTCTCTGAATAAAGATGCCTGCAACTTCTGAAAACAAGGCTGATAAAAGTGATGAGACTGAACCAGAAACATAAGCTGAGGACTATAAAACCAAAAGAGTTGGGCATTAGTTCTTTGTGGGTTTGTCACTATGACCTAGTCCCCATTACACATTGTCATTATAAAAACAAGCTAGCACAAGAAGCTACAAATGTAATGTGCAATAACAATGTTGCTTAAACTGAGTAAATAATGGTTCATCAGCAACATACAAGATTCACAATTTTTCTCAACAGTTGAAAAAAACAGAGTGAACGTATCACCTTGGAGCATGTAAAGCTGGTCAGGCAGTGAGCCGTCTAAAAGAATCATTTGGTTAGCAACGGTACTGCAGCCCTCCGTCTCCTTTTTTCCCCTGTAAGCGATTACAGGCATTAATCAGCCATCCTGCCCGAGACCAATTAATCGTGGAATAAATTAGCCAGTTTGCCACAGACTTTGCCACTCAACAATAGAAATAGAGCAGGAGGAAGAGGGGGCTGATGGTGTGGGATCGGGCAGGGCTGTACATGGAGGCAGGGCCATAAGGTGAAGCCCAGAGGGCTTCAGGGGGTCAGTGGGACTGATATGTTGCTCCTGCCTCGGTTGGATCATAACATGTAATTTAAGGCACCGTCAGTGGGACTGGTATGTTGCTCCTGCCTCGGTTGGATCATAACATGTAATTTAAGGCACCGTCACTGACAGAGCATTACAACCAGAAAACAAATCAGCAATCATGTGAATGTCAATAGTTATGGTGATCAGTAGCCAGAGACCAAGTAAATGTTGATTTCTGGTTTTCCACTTTGCCAATTTTTGTTTTTTTTTATCACACTGTTTTATACAATGGTTCTTTTATGTAATATTTGTAATTAGTTTTACAAGGTTCATTTAACATATTTATAATGAAAAATCAAGAAAACGTAGTTAAAAGAGATAAAACAATAGTTCTTATCTGGGGGTATTTTTTGTTACAGATGTTATCAATTTGCCCGTATCAGAAAAATTCCTGACATCAGCGTTCAAGTGTCCTATTAGAATTTTCACCATTTACCTGGGGTATCTAACCAATCAGCCGCTCCGTGGTCCTGGAGGTGGGGGTTGTAGAGGGGGAGGAAGGGCCTCTGGGGTTTATCTGTGGAACATTCGAAGGATCTTCATGGAGGCAGGCAGGGTTTGATGGGCGAGGCACACTTTAGTGTACGGTGAAGGCAGTATGACTAATGTGCGGAATGGGACATTTACATAGGAGAGGCAGGCTGTGCTTGTAGCCTCCCAGAGGTATGTATGGCTGGCCCAGCACTGTGTCTGCTGCCTGTCCTCAGGGCTCGCTCTGCCACTTCATTTCCATGCTCCATTTTAGATCAAGGCTTCTCTAATATTTCCACATTATCCAAGGAGGCAATCTAAGATTGGAATTTGATCCACTCTGAAGGGATGTGCTGTCACACACACCCCTCTTCCCTGCTTTTTTATGGGTAGTTTTTGTTGTGTACCTGTGATGTAAGTCAGCGGTTCAGTAATTGTCGTTACATGTAACGACTCGAAAAATTGTTGGATTAAATTACTATTTTAATTTCCAGCATGAATCTAAGTTGACATTGCTGTTTTTCCTCTCTCCTCATTGTCACCTGTGACAAATTTAACACAAGAAACAAAATGATTTACTTAGCACCAGGCAACAATCCCTTTGCACTGGAAATTGAAAATTAGGTAAAACGACAGTAAGTATTTATACACGTCTTGTGACTACTATAACTCATTCTGCGGGAAGCAATTATTACCAACAAACCCTCTCAGCTTGAACATTATTAGTGCGCATTTACTAGTACTCCCCTTTGTAATTGTACATGGCAAAAGCAGCAGGTTTTTAGGGTAAATTAGAGGAGGGGAGAGCCAAAGGGAGAGGCAGAAAAGATTGGAAAGTTAATCTCATACAGAAGATGGAGAACCGAAGGGTAGAGACAGCAAGAGGAAGGAGCATTTGGGGGGCAATGGGTGTGAGTATGATAAACATTAACATAGATGAAGCTGCATGTTTTGCAGGCTGTCTCCCTTTGGACCCATTCTCCTCTCCCTACCATTATTTTGTTGTTTTAATTAGGTTTCTGAGCAGGGTTTGTGTCTGCATGTGCTGTATATGACAATGTGTGCATTTCTAAAAGATTTTTTCAGGTGAAATGGCTGAGGAGAGAGAGGTAATGAGAGTTTCCCTGTGTGTCTCAAACACCCACCTAATGTTAGTGCTCAGACAGGCCTCTTTCCTGCTTGATGTCTTGCAAAGTGGAGACACTATTTTCATGCACCCCAAAATGCAATATGTTCTCTAAGTGTTAAAAGAAAGTTACCTCACAGAGGGGAGAGAAATTGCTTTCTGGAAGAATAAAACGAGCAGATATTTTTTTCCGTTTTCAGTTTTTAGGATTTACCAATACATGTCATGTAAATGTGGTCGGTGCAATTTCAGTTGTCCCTGGGGCTTAGATTGTGTTGGAGAAACTACATGTAAAAGAAAGACGGAGGGATAAAATTTTTGCAGGCAAAATCAAAGCAGTTTAGTAGCAGGTCCATTGTGACAGTGAACCAAAGAGAAAAGCACTTTCTGCCTGCATTTGTCTTCATATCTTTTATTATACGTCACTGTTTTTGATTTGTGTTTCATCAAGTTATACAGAATAAAAAACAACTCGTTTCCTTTTTCTGTATCACAGCATTGTATGCAATCTTGTGGAAACATTCAGGAGCAGCATTTAAGGCTTAAATGGGACATGAAGTTTCCTGCTTTGACTACCCATACTACTCTCTTTCTCAATGAATGATATTTACCTGACATTCTGCATAATCTATTCAAGGTGATCCAGTGAGAGGAGTTAATTTTTTTTCTTGGGTGCCCCATCTAAAAAAGGACAAACAAACATTTGGAAAAATGTAACTCTTAGAATACTGCAACAAAGCAATATGGTAAAAAAAAAAAAAGACCAAGAAAACCTTGACTATCTGCACCTCATTCAGATGTAATATTGGAGGTACATGAACATGAAATGGGAAGCTCAATTAAACTTTTAAAATCTGGCAAAGACATGAGATTGTCCAGCTTCTAATCCTGCTGCTGTTTATTTGATCTGAGTCAAGCAAAACATTTAAATGGCTTTTTACAAAACTCTGGCTGACCTAAGGGACTTCACATTTCTAACATTCATTAGAATAAAAATATCAATTAAAATTTAAAGCAAGTTAAAAGTATTCAGTCCTGTTCCTTTCATCTTTTTCTTACAGAGGTTTCTAAACCCCGCTCATCCTCTCAACCAGGGTCCTGAAGTTTGTTAATGGTTCCATATTAGCTGGCCTGAACACACAAGGAGGGTTTCCAGAATGCCGTCTTTTGTACAATCAGCGATCTTTAGCTTAAAACTGTCCAGATGGTAGAGCTGAAAACTGACTTCCACAGTCAAAGGCCTAAATGACTCTACTGTGGATACAGTAGAGTCATTCAATTTTCTAGGAGACCACCATCTACAACATCATTAAATAGGATGCAACCATCTCCAATGTAATTATCAAAGGCCCGACACAGGATGCCCCTCCTACGTCTACTTGGGCTAACATGTAAGCATGTCGCTGCCAAGCATGGTCTAACTGCATCAACCATAAATCCCCTGCCTTTTCTTGACATTGCAGGATGTCATTTGAGGAGTTGAAAAGTTAGCATATCGCTTCTCACCCCCCATTAAGACGTTAGCATATAGGCCTGTAGGATGGCAGAACAAAGAAAAGGGCAATGAAAAGATTGCTCTGGGCCCTTTCTGGCCAGACAAGCGCCTTTTTGACCTTTTACCCTCTGGCTATATATAATCTTTTGCTATTTATCAATCTAGTTCTGCTTTGCATATCTGATTCTATGCCAAGGCTGCAACCAAACTTCCCACCTTGGACATTGTTCAGTAAAGTCGACAAGGATCAAACTTCCAGGGACTGTCGTTCAGCAATTAATTGCAAGACACCAGCATATGTCCCATGCAATGGTAGAGAAGCAAAGCACTCATTGCGTCACTCTTACAATAAATGCCTATTGCGCCTTCCCAAGGAAAATGAACAGTTAAAAAAAGATGATTAAAATTCTCATAAAAAACAATTAAAAAATCAAAATATATTTTTTCAGGAAATGCTACAAACAAAAACTAACAAACAAACAAATAAATTCTATGAATATCCCAAGAGGGTGTCTCTTCGCCTGCGTAGTCAAAAAATATTCCACACAAGCCAACATGGTCACAATGGTATATTTTAGCACTGGAAGCTACACGGCAGCCCTGCTCCATGCTTTCTGCCAAAGGTTAGATAGTTTTACCACCACTCTCATATCTTTGCAGAAATGAAAATGTGCAGAAATGAATTTAAATAAGTAATTTGCTTCAAAATGTTATGTATAAATGCATTCACTTTCCACCCCTTTAAAGTAACAAGACAAAGTGCAATACATTCAATTTGTAAAATCAACCTTCCTATAAAAACTCAAAACCTCCATCTTGTATAAAGTGCACAAATTCTACATGAAAACATGTTAGCAACATTTTAACACACTGAATAGAAAACAGATAAAATAAATGTTTAGCCTGTAACCCTCAAAATAAGAGTCTCAGCTTAACCCACACAAAGGAATTTATGGGAATTCACATCTTACTGTTCATTATTTAGCACGCAAACATTAACACCGCTACATTTTCATTATACACATACATGCATACATAGCATGTCAGTCTTGGTTTTGTTTGACTGTGTTGTAATGTACAGCTCCTTTTAAACCAGGTCAAACTCCTTATGAAACCATTCTGCTTGCTGAAAGTGATTGATTGCAATTTTGATGGGGGATAAAATGTACTAAGTTCTTGCTAATACCAAGACTAGAAAAAAAGGGTGTTTCTTTGCTTTTTTTCCAAACAAAGTTGTCATGGGAACTGACCACATCCTCTTGTTTACTTGCATTCCCAAGGTGGATATCTCTGTTTTTGACTCAGTCATCCTTCTTATTCTTCTCATCAATGCAATGCTACACAGCATGCAGCACACAGCAACAACAGGCTAATTTAGTACAGGGGGAGAAGTGGAGGATTACTTTCTCAATAAATACCAATGTTAAAGTAATGAATCTTCGATTAGAAAACCACACAGATGGAATCATTTGATTATTGTATTTCTCACTATTTGTACTGTAAGACACACTGATAGAGAGCCATCAATTTAGTCAATACATAAAGCTTTTGACATTACTTTTGCTGTCCTTGTGCAGAATGCCGATCTCTTGAAATTTAGAGTTAGGAATGCCAATTATGGCCTCCTCTGCCTCTATGTGGCACACACCAACACCCCCCTTTTGGAGCTACAATTATAAACTTGTCATACATGTGTTTATGGTGAGCTGGAAGCTAAGAGTGCACGACTTTGAGCAAAAAAATATAAAAGATGGAATCAAAGCAGGGAGAAATTGTGCATGTTGTGCTAAAATGCTGATTTGTCTTAAAAATGATGGACATTTGTTTTCCAGGATTAATTGATAAAGTTTTAATATCGTGCTAATGATATGTCATCTATTTGGTTATTTTTTTTTTAACTTGAGGTCGGGCTGCATAACACAACAATCTAATCTGACAAAAATACCTTTTAACAGGCAACCATAAATGAGATGTGAGGCCGCGGGAAGTAACCTCTTAAGTGAGATGCTCTAAGAATGTGTGATGTCGAGTCTTGTGTGTGGGTGACACAGGGCGATTCTTGGCAGAGAGGGAATGGGAGCGTGGGTGAAGCCTCCTTGACCCAAAGTAACGCGGTGGGTGTGGATGGGTGGAGGAGAGGGTGGCTTTTCCAGGGCACTAAGTGCTCTGCTTGTCCAGCCCTGGCAGGTGAACTGGCAGGGGCTTCACCCTGAGGTTGGAGGGCTCAGCACTGAACACTGGCACTGGATAGGGGTTCTGGGCTACATCCGTGCTGAGCGTGTATGTGTGTGTGTGTATGTGCTTTTGTAAGATGGTGTGTTTGTTTGGTTGTACAAGTGCATATACATAAGAACACATGCTCATCTGTGCCTCTGTTGTGTGTGTGTGTTGTTGTGCTTCTCTCTGTGTTTAGCCCCTAAATGATGAACACCCTGGTAGTACCAGTTGGCAGATGGGGACCCCCCGGCCCTTCCTTTGAGTGGGGTAACATGCAGACGACTGTTTCGGAGGAGGCTCGACAGGCTCTACACCGGTGCATCATAGGGGCCCTCTAACCTCTCTGTCGTCTCTGAGGGGCCCTCCCAACCCTCTGTGGTGGCCTCTTCCAGTCGAAGGGGCGCACAGTCCCTGCCCCCGGGACCCTGCTCCTCTCCCTGGCATGTGGTGACAAAGAGGGCAGGAGGAGTCAGCGGATACGAGGGTTCACCTGGACAGGACAGAGAGGAGTAACACGGCAAGATACATCGCCCTGCTTCCCAAGCTGACATGACAAGAGCTGTTCCTGAGAGCCACTTTGACCTGCTTTCCCTTTATGAGAAGAAGATAATCCTTGCCTACTGAAACACGTTTGATGCTGAAGTGTGAAACACCTTCTGCGCCACATTACAAATGAATCCTGTCATTGCATAGCTACAGACGAGCAATTTCTCCCTGCTTTGATTCCATCTTTTATATTTTTTTGCTCAAAGTCGTGCACTCTTAGCTTCCAGCTCACCATAAACACATGTATGACAAGTTTATAATTGTAGCTCCAAAAGGGGGGTGTTGGTGTGTGCCACATAGAGGCAGAGGAGGCCATAATTGGCATTCCTACCTCTGTGTGCCAGCCGGCTCTCTCTCCTCTCCTCAGAGTGAGAGTTGACAAAGAGAGCGCCAAGCGTTTCCAATCCCACATCCCTCACTTTTTTCTTCGCCTGTGACGAGAAAAAGGCGAGATGTATGTGTGTGTGTGTGTGTGTGTGTGTGTGTGACGGTGTGAGTGTGTGTGACAGTGTGTGTGTGTGTGTGTGTTTTGGATTAGTGTCTTGCTGCACAATAAATCTTTGTTAAACAAATGCAAAGCAGATGGCACCGTGGTGTCTCCACCGTGAGGAGAGAAAGAAAGAGAGAAGGAGAGAGAGAAAACGGAGAAAGAAAGAGAAAAAAACACACGCCTACTCCTTATTCTCATCCTCCACAGACACACTGATCATGCACATTACACAGACGATGACTGTGTTGAGCTGCAAAACACTTAATCCTGAAGTAGAAACTAAAGGGGGTGAATACTGACGGACACCCAAACACATTCTATTCATGAGAGAGAACATTTTGTTTTTCAGAGGGGACTGTCAGCACGCCTGTTGATATTAATGATAAGGCCGACATTTCTTACCCCAGCACACGTGAAAAAGACGTGACCAGGCCAATGCACCGTATTAAAGCAAGGTAAGGGAAGGTAGAGAACTCTGTTATGTCTCATGTAGAAGTGGCCTTTTCTGCATGAGGTCGGCCACGCTTGGCCCCGGCTGTCACTGATAGTTATAGATCCTTTTCAAGAGCTTGCGTGTTCCCTGACAGGAAAGAACGAGGAGACCCCTGGGCGAAATTGTGCACAGGAGCAGCATTATAAGATGGCCAGAGACGATCGTGGGGTGAGACTGATTTGCTCATCAGGAAGCGACAGGGAGGAATCCAGTGGCCATTGTCCAGATCAGACAAGTCTCACAGACAGCGGGAGGACCACTATTGGATTCAGGGCAAATACAAAAATTCCTCTGTTTATACTTCTCGATGACTTATTTATTCTTTGCTCATTATAATATTCAACCTGACATCATGTCCAGTCGGCCCTGTGTAACCCCTGTGAGGAATCATGGGATACACATTTAAAAATAAGAATAACAGGGAACACAGTCATAATTATGATGATAGGTGACAGTGCTAGGGAGCCAAAGATCATTGCAAATGACAGTGGCCTGTGTGCATATATCCTTATGCAGCTGCATAATACTGCACAAAGTGGAAATGTGCACATTTGAATTACCACAACTTATTGTTCACACATATGACTTTGAGTGATTTTAACTACTCTACTATGTACATCCATATTTTACCTTCACTGACTGTGGATTGTGATTAATGAACTTATTATGCAGAATACACCAGGGACTTGAATATTTACATATATTCAAGGAAGTAGCTAGTCTAATGGAAAGAGCCATTACCCATGCTGATGATCCTAGCATCAAGGTGCTGTTCTCTTCCTCTCAAAAAGCTGAGACTCATTCGTGGCATATATTTTTAGACTCTGTCTGACTGGGAGGCCGGATTGAACCACGTACTTCAGCACTGCAGTCTTTACTCCTTTCATCTCACCTGAAAATGGAGGGAAAGCATCACTTAACATTGCAGCTTACCACACAATTACCTGAGTACCTGTTCTCAGTGCAATTACAAGCCCAAGACAAATAATTAGTCTGACAAATGACTGCTGGGCACATCGCCCTTGTTGTGGTTGAGCTGTGTAATTTGGAGCCCCTGCTCTGAATGCTGGCACTGTGGCGGTAATTAGCGATCGGCAATGTAACATTACACCCGCAGAGTGTGTACGTGCACGAATATGTGTGTGTGTGTGTGTGTGTGTGTGTGTGTGTGTGTGTATGCACGCTTATGTGTGCCACTGTGAGTTCATGTGTCACTGTGGCCTCAGCTGCAATCATAAGCCTCAGAACCTGGAGTCTGGGTTGTGGGAATCTCTGCGTGTCGGCCCTGATCTCCCAGTCAGTGACACAGACGGCAGCAGCCCACCTGCCGGCCTGTCACGTCGCCTCGGCAAGGGGCTGACACCATATTGTCAATGCTGCAGATTGAACGTCGATCTTCTTTTTTTTTTTTTTTTTTTACAATCCTTCCCTTCACTCCATCTGCAATCATCTGTGGTCTGTCTCAGTTTGTGTATCTGCTCCCTCATACCTTCCCTCATTCAATCAGTCCCAGTTGTCACAGCTGACAGCGGCTTGTCAAGTGTTCTTGCAACTGCAGGTTCATCCATCATTAAACAGCTGAGGAGAAGTGAAATCATCTCTATCAGAGCCCTCTGGTGGTGATGGCACCTTTGGAGATGTGGGTCTGTAGACTACGAGGCCTCCCTTGTAGAAGGCATCATTACTTCTACATCTGTCAGATTTGAGTAAAAGGTTACATAGTTTGAGGAGAAAAGAAGACTTGTGCTGGCAAATTCAGGATGATAGAGTAAAGTAACAAAAGTAATTTGAACTGTCTGCTGCAGTATGTCAAGTCTTGTTTTCTTTCCCGCCCAAGTGTACAGTCATATCTTCATGCAATAAACATATGCAACGACATATTGCTAAGTCCTGTTATTTTAAATATACACAATAACAAACAAACAGTTTGTCCCCACACACATGTTTTTGGGCTCCCAGAGGGCCTCCTTAAGAACACAGGTTCTCAGAAGTAAATGGATTGCAGGTGTTTTCTTCCACAAGAGGGAGGAGACTTTGTAGGAACAGAGCTAAGACCTCTCTATGGGGATTAAGTGCAGGTAAATCTGGGGTGTGTTCCCTGCTTAGTCCTGACAGCCTGGGAGGCCACGTCTGACTCCTCTTAGTGAGTCACGGAGGCCCTGGAGCCAGGAGTACACACCAGGCAGGCGTAACGCCACCCTGGAGGCCGGTGCACACTCACACAGTAACCACCCATACACGCTCAGACAAACATACAGACTGCAGCACAGGTGTGGAGTCGAACAAAACAAAAATACACCTAATTAGGTTATTTTTTAATCTATGGAAGCAAGGAGTCTAATTACTACAAGGTGTAAATACAGACGTTTCCATATTTACAGCTCATGAAATAACAGAATGGTAAGGTAAAAGAAAAGGGGAGGATCAGGGAAATGTTACACACAACACAACACAAAAAAACCCCAATGAGAATTAACAAACAAAGCCCTCTGTTATTCTTATCGTGCTATCTGATCAATCTATTTTTGTTCCTCCGCAGCTCTAATCTCTCTCCCACTCCCTCCTGTGTTGCGCCGAGAAACATTTTTGCACTTCAGAGATAAAATCACAGTCTTCTCATCCACTCCTATTCTTTTGTCTCCATTTCACACAACAAAGAGATAACACACCCACGTGTGACAAGTCCACCCACATCCATCAAACTTTGCTCAAATCCACCAGCAACAGAAAACAAAAGGATGACTTTTTCATCAGAGACTGGGCCTCTGAGCATCGATCACTCTCAGAGAGGTTCAAAAGCGAGAGACTAAATGGTATGGGAAGGATATGTACGGACCTATAATGCATCTTAGATTGACTTTAAGCCACTTTTTTCAACACTTGTAGCAGCTGTTTGACATTAGGCTAAACATTTCACCATACTACCGTTCTAAAGTGGGAAACCTAAAATTTGTAAGTGGTTTTGGTTGTTTGTCTCCATCGTCCTCTAAAAGATATATTGTAATGTGCTTCAAAGAGATCTCTTCAGTCAAACAGTTTGGCCTCTATCCAACATTGTGATGTCTTCTTTCTGGAAATGTTCTGTGGATAAAGTTTGTGTTTTTGTAGGTGGAGCCCTTCTCACCATCTGATCAGCCACAGCTGTTGTCACTGCTACCCAAGCTCTTGTGCAGTTACTATTCCTTTATAATAAACCACTGTTGATGCTGCCATAAATGTAAAACAGAAAGCCCCCTTTGCGCTACTTTTTTCAAAGGAAATTACTTCAAGGACAGCAGAAATTTTTCATGCGGGAAATGTAAAAGCTTTCATGAAATCAACATGATTGATGGATGAACTGACAGCAGAAAAGCTGACTTATTTGTTATGAAAATGTGGCTGATTACATCTGATTGAAGATTATAGCTGATTCACTAGCACTGCTTTCTACCAAAACAATAGTTTTTATGCACACTGTTTTGTTCTGTGGATTATCCAGAGCAGAGGGTCATAACCTGAGGGTTGTGACCCCCCCAGCAGGTTGCAAGATAAGTCTAAAGAGTTGTGAAATAATTAATGGAGAGACAGAAAAACACATTCCTGCAACACAAAATTAGGCTGTTGTTCCTTTTTCTTTCTTTCTTTCTTTCTTTCTTTTAACTGTTTCCTTTCACTGGTTAGTTTTACACCTAAAAGTATTTGAAAAAAAAAAACCCAAAACAACTATTATATTTTTTTGTTGAAATGGCCACCACACACAGAGAGTGTTCAAGTCAGGACCCTGGCTGGGAAACTCAAGGACACCCACAGAGTCGTCCCTACAGAACTTCTGCCTTCTGGTTGTGTTTAGGGTCATTTTCCTGTTGGAAGGTGAACCTTCAACCCAGTCTGAGGTCCTGACTCCTCTGAACTTGGTTTCCATTAAGGATATATTTGCTCCGTTCAGCTTTCCCTCAATCTTGACCAGTCTCCCAGTCTTTGCTGCTGAAAAACACATCACTTCTGGTTCCCTCCAGACATGACGCTGAGTATTGAGGCCAAGCAGTTTAATCTCGGTTTCATCTGATCAGACAATCCTGTTTCTCACAGTCTGAGAGACCTTTAGGTGCTTAACTTTTGAAAACTGCAACTGGTCCTTCATGTATCTTTCCCTGGAGAAAGGCTTCTGTCTGCCCACGCTGCCATTAAGCCCAGATTGGTGAAGTGCTGCTGTGGTGGTTATTCTCAAGGAAGTTTCAAACCTCCACACAGGATCTCTCTCTGGAGCCCCCCAGCCATTGACCATTCATTGGTCTTCTCTCTCTCTCTCTCTCTCCCTTGCCCAGTTTGGCCCATTGCCCCCCAGCTCAACAGCAGCAAAGTTTTTTTTTTTTTTCTCTTAATGAAGAAAATTATAGGTCACTGTGCTGCTCTCTTGACCATCAATGCAGCAGAGTTTTTTTTTGTAGTCTTCCCCAGATCGGTGCCCGGACACAATCCTGTCTCTGGGCTCTGAGGCAGTTCCTTCAACCTCTTGTCTTGGTATTTGCTCTGTGCCAGGTGTGTGAAAGGTGTGTGTCTTTTCAGATCGTGTCCAATTCGTTGAATTTACCACACGTCAACAAAGAAGGTGCAGAAAGACTTTAGAGAGGATCAAGAGAAATCTGAGGTACCTGAGCTTAATACTGAATTAATACTTTCTGAATCCACTGTAAATGATCATGTGAAAGACTGATGAATTGAAAAATGAACCAACCACTGTTTTAATGCAAAGTCTAATTCAATGCAAAGTCTAATTCAACAACTTGAAGCTGCTGAATCACACACTGTAGCTCCTGACTAGTAAAACAGTAGTTGACAATAAAACTGATGGAACAAACTATGAAAAATGAAGGCCAGTATACCATTCATATAAAGGCAAGCTAACAATAACTATATCTAGTGCTGAAGATGTGAATGTAAGGTTAATGTTTCTTCACTCAGCTGTCTCTTGTGTTGCACTCAGTAGGAGTAAATAGATTCAAGTGTTAATATTTATGGTTATATCTTCCTCTACATGTTAGCTAAAGAAATATAACTGTGTTAATGCTATCTGGCAATTCAGTTTTTAGATTTTTGAAGTTTTTTAAATGCTATGTCTCACCAATGTCGGCCCCATAAAGAAATTTCAATTCACCTTCATTGTCCTCGGAGGGAGGCAGAAACCTAATAGAAAGACATTACACAAATCAAGCCAATACTATCTGAATAAATAGATGCCAACTGAGGAAGGTGAGAGAAAGGGTGTCCCTCTAATTTGGGTGGACCAATCCTTTAATACCAGCTAAAATCTGCCAGTATTCCAAGAAGAAGAGAACATCTAGCCACACAGACTGTAAAACATTTCATGCTTTTTTATATCTGTGAAAATAGCCATGCTATTACATAAATTTCACAGTTAAGAGCAAATGACAACCACAGTGAAACAAAGACACTAATATTCCACAACAGATGAGGTGCCAGAAATGGGATACAACAGATGACAAGAAGGAAAAAGGTCAAGGTAAACTGGACCAGAGATTTAAAATGTTCATCACAATCACAGCTTGCCATCAGCTATTAAGCGTCCAGCAGTGGACAGCCACACAAATCCAGGCCTGACTGCCTCTCACAAAACCTTCTTATCTCACCTGTCCACCTGTCCCGCTCACTCGTCCATCTTCCACCCGCCGACCGCCGTGATTGCATCTTTAGTGTTACTACCCAAGCGACAGCTCTGCTGCAAAAGCAACATAAAGTCAGCCATTAAAAAAAAGTGTATTTATTATTTCTGAGACACAAGGCGACAGCAAAGAGGATTGCCTCTTTCTTTGGCCACGTAAGGGTACAGTGATGGAAATGACGGTAAAATCAACAGTTTATCAGCAGTCTAAGGCAGTGATGTAGCAGAAGGGAGGCCTTCCTAAATCTTAGTCTATTCACTTTTTGTTTGGCTGGTGTATAATGTGATGAATTTTATGTGTATGTCTGAATAATTTATTTCTCTCAAAATGAAGTTAAGGGTAATGGAAAAAAATTGAAAAAATATGTTTTTTCCTGCATAAATTTGTCCTCAAAGGCACTATGCACCTTCAGACATTACATATTGTTATACTATGAGGATGTAATACTAGGATGTTTAATTATAATTCTAAGACAAAATTAATACTTTACCTTTGGAGCTGAAGAGGTTATTATCCATTAGTAATACTTCACATACAGTTCGAATCACCTGTTACCTCTTAATTGGATTGATTTACAAACAAAAGTAATAAAACCACACTTAAGTAAACGCTCCAAATTTGAAAGTGAAAAACATTTTAAAAGTACTAATTTTATTAAACTGTTATTTATTACTGTAGACAGGTATTCAGTCTTGCAGTTGGGCTAATGTGGAGCTAATATTAACTGCTCTATAGTAAGTAATTTAAATAAAATGAAATGCAGCATACTTCATATACTGATGTATTACATTTGTTTGGGATTTTTTTTTTGTTTTTTTATAAAGGCATAGCAACTACTGCTGTTTCAAATTTCACTTTTGAAATCCAGTGGAAGAGATTTATTGAGCAGCATAAAATGGAAACTCAAGTAAAGTGAAGTACAGTAAATGCATAATTCTACTTAATTACTTTCCACCACTGTAGTTTTTCAGAAATTCCAATCGTTTTTGTTGAAATTAGTATTTGAAGGCTTTGCAGGGCTTCAGGGCAAACACAAAGCAATTAGCCACAACGTTAAAACTGGTAACTGGTTTTTAATGTTGTGGTCTATCTGTGTCCATGCAAATCAATAAATATATTTATAAGAACACAATATACTCTATTGATAAGTTAATGTGTTGTGTTATCTTTCATTGGTCAACAAGCAATTTCTGTGTTATAATATGAAGCTCCTCTTTGCACAGAACAATAGTTCAGTCCTCTTAAGCCCTACAATGCATGTTTTCCCCCTCTCTAAAATGACTGTATCTGTGTTGTCTTGTTTTGTTCCGGGGGTGTAAAGGGCTCTAAAGTCAACGGGTGTCGTGCTACTTCCACCAGGCAGCCACCCGTCTCTGAAGCCAACATGCGTCACACTTATTGAAGGGGGAAGTTTTACGTGTTTCCGCGGACAGCCCTGTCTGGCTGCTCTTCCCCTTCACTGTGCTGAGATCCATCCCTACAGAACGAGGTCAAGCCTGCATAATGACCCTAACGAGTCAAGATTCGCTGGATTAGATTATTTCAAACTGTTTGCAAAGCTACCGTTTTGACAACAAATATCCCCAAGCCAGCAAGTGATGGTCATTTCCTGGCTGTTTCCGACATTGCAAAAACAATGTGTTGATTTGGATTTCACGTTCAGCCGCTCGTCGCGTCCGCATGGCTTATGCGGAGAGATATGTCATTCTGGGGGTTAGGCTAATTTCAGCCAGGCCATTTTAGATGATGTCAGTGGGCGCAGGAGAAAATGGAGCTGACCTCTCATGCCCCGTGCTGCTATGCTGCGTTAGACTTGCTGCTCACCAAATTTGGTAAATCTGCCGCGTTTATTTTCCCCAATGTCCACTTCATTATGGCACGTCTCAGATATCGGGTGCACCGCCCCATGACAGATCACCGGCCTCCTTTCCTCCTCCACCAGCAGAGAAATGCCGCCCTGCTCTTTTAATGCAAAGCGATGGGAGGCAATGTTAGCTTTGGTTCTAAAATAAAACACATTGCTTCCTCTGTCAGTCTCCTCTTCAGGAGGCATTTTGTGAAAATGTCTCCCTAATCTGCCTTGTCTTTGGCTGTAATTATCAACCCTATACTATAACCAGGCCTCTGCCTCTCTCTTCTTACATTGTGTCTCTTTTGTGTTTCGCTTTTCTCATCTGTTTTTTTGTTCCCCTTTCTGTCTTTTGATTCCAGCGGATTGAAGAAGAACAGGCCTGATTGTCTCGCCTGAGGTAAGATTTCATAGGTTTACATATCAAAGTCTATAAATAGATAAGAGCTTTTGAAAGGGAAAGTGTGTAGAGAGAGGAAAGTGTGTGTTTGTGTGTGTGTGTTTGTGTGTGTGTGTTTGTGTGTGTGTGTTTGTGTGTGTGTGTGTTTGTGTGTGTGTGTTTGTGTGTGTTTGTGTGTGTGTGTTTGTGTGTGTGTTTGTGTGCATGTTGATTTGTGCCTGAGAGTTTGTTTGTATGTCTCTATGTGTATGCACGTGTGTGTATGCACGTGTGTGTGTATGTGTGTCTGTGCGTGTGTGTGTGTGTGCGTGTGTGTGTGTGTAAAGACAGAGAGGCTTTCCCAATTGCATACACAGCGAAAAAAGCCTCCACCAAAACAAAAGGGATTATGGTGTTTCAAGGGTGTTGTGTTTGCTGTGTTTATTCACATAGCTCATGGGGCTGCACAGGACCGGCAATGAATGTCAATGTCAGGGAGCGAAAACACTGCAACACAAGATAAATATGATGAACAATAAACACAGATTAAGGCTGAATATGTCACGCTACATCATGCACAGATCCCAGGTCTCATGACATTAAGTAACCCTGGAAAGTGTTGACATGATCATGTTAAAAATGATGATGGTTGTTTGCCTCGAGTGCACTGCCACAGACAAGACGTTATTCATATGGATAGTTCAGCAAATTCAGGTGTCACACCTGCTTAATCCAGTCTTGGAAGTAGCAGTGGTAGTGTAACAGGGAGGGAGGACCATATTAGCAGCATCATAATGGTCTAGAGTAGAGCAGAGATGAATAATCCACTACTGTAGTTTTTGGAGGTGCTTTGAATAAACTAATTAGGCTAGAGTGTCTATTCTGCAGCAGGTGCAGTCTGTATTGCAGGTGCAGTAATACTTACCATTAATGTGCAGGAAGCACAGTATCTACGTAATCCAAAGGATGCCTCAGCAAACACATTCTCACCTATACGTTTTCCCAGGGTAAAAAAAAAAAAAGTTGGGCAGGGACTGCTGTTTTATAGATAAAGCCTAATGTGTGTAATATTGCTATGTGTTAGTTAACTGTAGCCTTAACTTTAACTTAAGCAATTGCTTTTCCTTTTCCCTTTTTTTGTATTTCCACATCTAATTACACTTTCATTCATCAATGTTGATTAATAGGTCCTGTGGCACGCCTGCCTCATTTTACTCTCAATTAAGCTGGTTGATGCATGTTCTCATCAAGCAAGATGCATTGGCCTGGTTTACTTGAGGCGCTATTAGTGGACACTGTAATTAGTATCCCAGCACATAGAACTTCCCCCACCTCCTGAGCCCCTCTCCCCAAGCTGCCATCCCTGGCCTCTTTTAATGCCTTCCAAATAATGAAGATAACAGAATAGATGAGGGACGAGCAGTCCGGCCCACGTTAATCATCTTCCTCTCTGCTGTTTTTTTTTCTTTCTTTCTTTTTTTTTTTAGCTGGAGAATTATGGCTTGTAAAACCACCAAACTCCCAATGTCTTGACAGACCTCTTTTGTGTGCCAAGCACTCCAGCTCCTCCCCGCATTTTCCTTATCAGTGGGGAGATGTATGTCTTTATCACATTTCACACTCAAAAGGGAACAGCCAGCCTGATATATTTGCCAGTTACTAAATGTGGGGCTTTATCGAAAATATCAGTCTAAGTTGTGCACATTAGCCCTCATGCTCTTTGAGAAGCCACTTTAAAAGAGGGCTGATTACACGCTTGTTGCTGTCGTGATACCAGCTTCAGCTCTGGAGCCCCTTTTTCTCGCTCAGCCAGCTTTCCCAGAGCGCTCTTCTGCCTTTGATTCTTTTCACTTCAAGAGATTTCTCTGAGGAGGGCTCTGGGGGCCTCAGCAAAGGGCCCGGCTGGGCAGACAGAGACTAAAGGATGGGTGAAAGATGGAAAGAGATGGAGAGGGATGGAGATAGAGGCAGCAGGGGTAATAAAGCCAAGAGAAGCAGATACAAAAAGGAGAGCAGCTTCACTGCTGCCGTGTGGCTGCTCTTTGTGCTTTAGACGCTGCAGCGGTGGTCACGTCTTGTCCCAATGTCTGCGCAGACGGCTCCCATGGGCCCCTGCGCCGAGCTTGTAAGTGCTAATTGGGCCTGTTAGGGTCAGCAATTAGCTGGCTGCTATTGAAGGATCATGACAGCCGGGCCTTTCACAGCCCCGTCATTCTTTTAGGGCAGAGCGAGAAAGAGTAGAACATAACGTGGACAAGGTTGATGCTCAGACAATCAACAGACAAGCAGCAGAGGAGGATTTAACCAACAGCATATCCCACAATGCAGTTTGTTGAGGGTAAGGGGAAAGAGACAGCATGAGGCAACATGGTTCTTATTGACTTCAGTCAGAACTGAGAGGACTGATGCAACTCTATCCTGCTAGAAATAATGCATCAACAAGCACTTTTCTCTTCCTGTACAAAATGAATAAAGTTTGGAACTGAAATTCTTTTTTAGTGTGATTTGTTGAAGTTGTGACTTGCTGTGGGTATTGTATTGGGCTTGGTGCCTGTTTGCAGTTACTCGGCTACTTTTCTCATTATTTGATTCATTTAGGGATGTAGCAGAAGCTACTTACCAAAAAGATACAGGTAATGCAAGGCCAGGGTCTTTTAGGGAGAAATACACTTAGATTCTTTTTTTTTAATAAAAATATCTTTTTTAGGTAAAACACTCTGTTAGCACCAAATTTTTGCTGCTAACCACTTATTTGCAGACAGTGATTGTTTGAATTTCAGCAGGGAATTTGGCTGCCAGGCAACATCAGTAAATTGCTACTTTACTAAATATTAGAATTAAGTTTATTTAAAAAAAAACATTTCCTGCTGTTGTACTGAATTGGTTGAAAGTCAACTGTTTCAATGTAAAAGTTTTTACATGGATGTTAAAACTCGAGATAACAAAGAGAGGAAAATTGTTTTATCTTAATTAAAAGTGGATAAGGGAAAATAATACCTCTCAGAATATGAGCGGCTTTAACCACCAGGATCTAGGTGGCTATCAGATGCTGGCGACTAGTGGTAAACTGCCCAAAAATCACTGTAGCAATGCAGACACTGACGAGGCTCCTTAATGAAAATGACAGGGGGTCATTGGCAGATTTGGCCTCTTGCAACCACAGCTGTCTCTTTTTTGTAGGGCCTTCCGGTTTGTGTGTGTTTGTGTGGGTGTGTTTGAGACTTAGGAGGGAGCATCTGTGGCTCCGCTGCCGCAGGGTCACAACCTCAGCAGCATTGTGGCAGAACACACAAGCCATGGAGATTTCATTTCCTTTATTTTCTTCATTTGTTAGAACATTACATATAAACCAACCATTTGTGTAAATGTGCCAGTTCTACCCAATCAGCTAATGTTCAACGGCAAGATGTTCAAAAAACGATGCAATGATAGATTAATGGATAAAGGACGATAAGGTGCACAACAGCAAATGACAACAAAATCAGCAGTGTCATGAAAAGATGCAGCATCCACTGCCCACACGAAGCTGTGCAGAGCAGTATAAAGCAACACAAAAGAGCAAACTGATATTTGGCAGACATTATCTATGCAGATCAGCATTAAGACACAAATATACAGTACAATATTAACAACCGATATTAATGAATAAATTAAGAAATAGAAATAGTGTTAATAAGCTCGTGTTTGATTGTTAATATTATCAGTAAAATCACAATGTTCTGTTATGACTGTATAGCCACTCAACTCCATTATTTAATTATTTTTACAGGTTGTGATATTTGACCATATGAACAGTAATATCTAAAGGATTATTCCAACATTTAGGATCAAATGAAGGATTATTCAGTGCTACACAATAATAACAATACTAATACTAACACCAATACCAATACTAACACTAATGTTAATACTAATATTAACAGTAATAGAATTACATACTCTAGTGAAGAATTAAACTAC
Source organism: Istiophorus platypterus (assembly GCA_016859345.1). NCBI lineage: Eukaryota > Metazoa > Chordata > Actinopteri > Istiophoriformes > Istiophoridae > Istiophorus > Istiophorus platypterus. The sequence continues at coordinate 20,751,908 of CM029126.1, read as the reverse complement.
TGTAAAAATGTTAGTAATCATTACGTCCATCATATTGGAGGTTCTAAATACTGAGGCAGTATGGATCTGATTTTTAAAAGGAGTCCTATAAAGTTATACTAATGACTGAGGTTATCCTTGTCATCCACTACACCACTGAAGAATAACATTAGAATAATGTAATTTTATAAAGGCAATAAGCCACTCAATGCAGTGCTTCACTGTGATTTTAGTACAGCTTAGGGGCTTTAACTGTGCTTCACATTATGCATAACAGCGCCTCTTAGCTGCTCTAAATTCACTGTAAAGCACTGCCTCTCATTGCTTATAGCTTACATCAAATAGGACCCTTTACCACAAATAGCAAGCGAAGAGCAATATAGAATGGTAGGTATATAAAAAGGAGCAAGGTTACAGTATATTTCTCCAACAAGTGGCCCTTAATGTGTATCAATACTTTCCTTCTATATAATGAACAAGTTCAAAGGTTTATAAGAACACATATTGGTGCTAAAGAGCTGGAAAAAAGATGAAAATGTTTCAGGCTGAAGTAATAGAAGTGTCATTCTTTACTTTATGTCTTTTATTTTATTTTATCATTGAGTGAGGAGAAGAAGTTGCTTTCTCTCTCTCTTTGTGTGTGTGTGTTTGTGTGTGTGTTTGTGTGTCTGTGTGTGTGTGTGTGTGTGTGTGTGTGTGTGTGTGTGTGTGTGTGTGTGTGTGTGTGTGTGTGTGTGTGTGTGTGTGTGTGTGCTGGTGTGTGATGGTTGGGGACTTGTTGTGCTGTGAGAGAGTGATGGGTTAGGCAAGATGACAGGCTGGCACAGGGGGCAAGCAGGACGGCGACTGAACATGCTCGGATCTGGGGAGAGGTGTCAGTCCTGCAGCCAGCCAAGCAGAAACACACAGGAACACTTAAGAAAAGGTGATTCAAGGAGGAAACAAACAGAAGATCCACTTTAGATATTCTAGACACCTGAAGGAAGTGGATACAGGCAGAGAGCATCTTTTCTCATGCCGTTAAACAATAAAGTTATAGGTGTTTACTTGCTTTTTGACTTATCTATTAATTACAAATTGAATAATTCCTGAATCTAGGATAAGTTTCCACCAAAATTTTGCAAATCAGGAAATTTAATTGTAAACAATTTAAATTGTTGTGTTTTGATGGAATCGAAACATTTCTAGGAAAGTTTGATTGACCTTCGCCCTCCCTATTAATGGAAAGAACAAGGCAGAACAAGGCAGAACAAGGCAGAACAAGGCAGGCCATGGTCTTGTTAGATCTCCATCCTCAAGGAGTAAAAAGAAGACATACCAGCTGTTCAAATTCATAGGTGATGAATCGGGCTGCGGGCAGCCATCATTTTTCAGAAAAAGTCCTCACGGTCACAGTCCATTTTTTACATAAAACAGCATGAGGGGTTTTTAAAGAGAGATGCTCCACTTGTAGTCTCTCTTAGTCATGGCTAAAGAGCGATTTTGCTTCAGCCTCATCGTTTACGTGGAGCGGAGGGGGGGGGAGATTAATCAAAGCTGAAGAGTGATTTTTTTTTTTCACGCAGCTCCCTCGGAGAATAAACATCAATAAACATTACTTAATACCCTACAACACAACCCCGCAGGGTCCCATTTAATTTCACTGGTGGAGAACGCCTAAAGTGCTACTGTTTTACACCAAATTACATACTAAGTTAATACAAAGTTTGAAGAGGCAGCTAGTTTCCCCACCCTTGAGAAAGAAATTAAATTAGCTCAAATAAAACTGCGGGGAAAAAAATGGCATACAGTAAATGCAGTTATTTGTCCTTAAAAGTTCACTTTGACACCTAAGTCGTTATTACCTAAAATTTTCCATTTCTCAAATAAAAAGGAACCAAGAAAGTCCAAGTTAGCACAGAAATGAATAACAGAATTATCCATCAAGCTGTGACATACACAGCTCTGTTTTACTTTTTTCTCACTTTTCCCACAGCTGCTCAGTGCTCACAACACTTTGAGCTGACACATGTGCCTGCTGAATGGTGACAGCCATCACAACATTTCACATTGTACTTTTCACAACACACTTTTAAAGGAACCACTTGGACTATAAATTAATTACAGTGCAATTAACTGCTGAATTACTGATGTGATCTCTTGGTTTAAAAATAAGCCGCAGAATTGAGTGACAGTGAGATGTGAGGTGCTCTACTGCCCTGTAGCAGCAATTTTTTGCAGTGTGCCAACACACACTTGCACGCGCACTTTCACTTAAAACCGGCTGGTCAAAGGCTAGAGAAAGAGTCACATTCACTGTCAGCACATCATGCACTCGTGTGGGCACTTCATACGTAAGTTGGAAATAGGAATTATACATGTACGCTGTCAGCCAGGTGCTGTCAGTTCTGTGTTTAACACAGTTTGGCCTCATCTTGAACATGAAATTAGTTCATCATAATTCATCATGTTTCTTAAAGATGTTGTAAAGAAGGAGACATGCAGACATTTCATGCTGGATCGTCTGCATGTCTTGACTAAATGGTATGATCGTCCCCACATGTGGGAAAATCTGTTTTGAAAACTGTCAGTCAGAGTTGTCACAAACCAGTGATTGAATTCTCATAACATATTTGTGTCTCTTTAATCATTTATTTCTTCCAACACAGTGATGGACAGCTGTCTTGATATCTTGATAGGTGAATATGAAATAATTTAGATCACTTTCCATCTCGCAGTTAAAGTAAGAGGGGAAAAAAAAGCAAAGAACATGTGCACCATATTAAAAACAAGTGATCGGGCAACATTTAGGACTGAGGTTGCCTTTCAATTGATAATGATGGGACATTACTTCACGTGACTGACCAGATAATAATAATCCCCAGAAATGTTATTGATATGAGCAGGTCACAAAGTTTCAGCTGCAAATGATATCAGATCTAGAGACTTTGCCAGAGTTCCTGCAGAGTTCCTCAAAGTTTAGTCTCCAAAAAAGCCTCATTATAACAGCAGATAGGGTTGGGTTTGTGTACTAAGGAACATGCTGGACTTCCAAACCAATAACACTGTGCAATACGTTGAAAATAATTGGTCAACTAATGCCAGGATTTATTGCCGGTGTGGTAACACACTTTCATTGTAAAATAACAGAGGGAACAGAAAAACAGCATTCTGATCCAGATTCGCTAATGAGCTGCAGGAACCTGTGTCGGAAGGCGAGATCATGGCGGGGCTGGAGATGTGAGCATCTGATAGGTGTGCTTTTTGACAGAGGAACACCTGTCGTCCCTGGCTGTCCGTCTCTCTGTCCGTTTTTCCATCCATCGCTCCCAGAAGCCCTAGAGGAAAGGCAGTGTGATGAACCAGCAGCCCTTGCGGACACCCATTGCAGTGATATCTGATCTGCCTCCCACACCCAGCACATGCAGAAAGACAATTAAAAAAACACACACACACAAAAATGTCACATCCCAGCCCCCAAAACAGGAAGACAGAGTGTAAGAGATGAGAGCTGTGTTTCCTGTTACCCCCAGTCCTCCCCCTTCTCCTTCTTCCTCTTCTATTTTTTTTGACAGCTGAGCCTCTTTAGTAGAGATATGGTGGGGGGCTAAGAGAAAATAATAGGGCCTTCCAAGAGATTAAGATTTTAGCCAGATGGATGTTGTTAGGGAAGATAATCTATGATCACATACAGTAAAACACACTTCAAAACTTTACATGATCCTGTAGCTGTGTTCCCACTGTCAGTATAATTATATTACAGTAAGTCTAGATTTTGCATTGGGATCTGAGGATCAGCTGAATGACTTTTGTGGGTTATGCTAAGAAATGTAGAGACTGCGCTTTAAAATAACTTTGTAAGTGTACCATTGTATTGCATACATCTATTTCTCTATCTTGCCTTTTAACTATGAGAATGAGTTATTAAAGTTATTAGTTATTAAAGCTAGAAAGATTTGTTTCTACTCAAACAAAAATGACGTACCGCCAGACGTTTCCACAGTAAAGTCAAGACCACAGCAAACAAGTAAGAACAAATACAGAAATATTAGTTCCAGTTTGTGTGTCATGTCTTTCTTCCCTATGTGTTTACAGAGAATGTCCTTCAAACTGAATCTAAGCAGCTGTGTCAGCAAGCATCCAGCCTGCAGAGGGGTCTTTGATCAACACACTGAGTCCCTACAAGCTGCTCTGCTGCTGACCCTGACCTCCGACCCCTGTGAAGCCATAAGAACACACAATGTTCCCACAGGGATCACCGAGGTGTTACATGATTTTTACTTTGGGTTTCCTTGACAATTTTTGCAAGTAATTGAAACTAGTCATAGAATTCAACAAAGACGAAGTAGCCATATATATTCAAACACTAATTCACTGCTTATCTATAGCTGCCGACAGAAAAGAGTATGAAATAAATGACCATTAAATTTATGAATGGAGTGAAAAGTATGTACTGTCTAAGTGGGCAATAAAATCTCTTCTACCAGTTTTTAACATGGAAGGGTTTTTTTCTTTCAATTTTTTTTTTTTATTATTATGTATACACACTGTATAATCTGTCACTGGACATTTAACTAATAAACTATTATTAGGTTTTAACAAGGTGGAAGAAAGAGCTGACATACTATTATCTAACCAGTATAGATAATGTAAATTACTTTGAAGTTTCATTGTTGCTTTTCTTTTGTATGTTTTTAAAAACTACTTTGGACACTACACATGTTGAGGTAGCCAGATGAGAAGCCCCTAACCCATACCCTGACATTAAGGTTATACAATAGCCAACCAGACTGGGTTCATATGTCCAATAACATGTTATGCAGATTTAATAAAGACATAAAGTGCAATACACTTTATTTTTAATCTACAATGGCATCATTTGCACAATTTCTGTTTTTTTCCAGTAACAGGCTAAATGGGAGAATCTGCATCATAATGAAATCTGCTGTCTGTTACAATCCTGACATATTGTTTTCCTTTTACTGATTTTGTGTGATTGGTTTTACCTCCAGGCCCTGCATGTTTGCTGGGAGGCCACTATATGCTGCAGGAAATACTCTAGGCAGCACTGGAGCACACACTGTTGCATGCAAAAACAAGATACACACGCACAAATACACACAATGTCAACAAAGACATAAGCACAAAACCAGGTACTCAGGCATATGATTTGTATTATATGTTTTATGTTGTTTGTATTTATGTATTTGTTTGTTTATGTATTTGTTTGTTTGGCCAGAGGTGTCTTTAATTATGGTGCAGAGGTTTCTTTAATTATGGTGGCCGAGAGAGCTCATTGCACTGCTACCAAGAAAAACACATACAAATTGACAAAACAGAAGCAAATTAAGAAAACATCTTCATCAGTTTGATATCAAATGAGCTGCGGATACACAAAAGACAACTATATACAGAAAGGCGCTGCAAGTATCAGACGACAACAGAGGTGTTTCCAGGGGACACAAAAAAGTACTGAAACCAGCTGAGACACACATGTGCTTCAATGCTTTGTGATTTTTGAAGTTACTGAATTCTCATCAGTAGGTTTGGAAAATGAGTTATAATGTAAGGTTTTTAGTTTGTTTTTTTTCTTTTAACATTGTGATTGACTGATGCAGATTTTATTGATGATATCTGCTGTTGCTCAGACTCGTTCGCAATAGACCCATCCCTATCACATAAGTGTATTAGAGCTTCAGAGTTCCGTCTTTTTACTCCATGGCACCCCTACAGAAGTTGCAAATTTGGCTAATTCTGGCTTAGAATTCATTATTTTAAGGTCAAAACCCGGCTGCTCTACTGACTTGTTACATTTAATGTCATATTTTCTAAAAAAAAAAAAAAAAAAAGAAAAGAAAAGGCATGATTTAATTTGCATCTTATCATATCTCCTTAGGATAAATGAATAGATTGGTCACTTGTAATCACCTCGGTGTCACTTTGTCCTCCCCCCAAAATAAAGAGAGATTATCTTTAAAGAAAAGTGATAAGCTTAATATTCACTGCACATTGCATTTCATTTCCTCCTCTGCAGGGATAGAATATCAAACAAAAAACATGAAATGTGTTTTAAATCACTGGAGGTTGGTGACATGATTGTTCACCATACACACATACAGACACATTCAGGCTCTCTCTCTCCCTCTCTCTCTCTCTCATACACACACACACACACACACATAGACAGCACTTGCCTTTTCTTTTTCCCCTCCCTTGTACGTAATCTGCAGAACAATCACACAGAAACCACACATCACAGTGACAGAGATGCACCTCCTCTCTACCTCACGGTATCGATCTCCCATCCAATCTAAATGACCCTGTTAACCATTCCCTTAGCCCACCCCACCTCTCCTCTTTACTACCCCTCACCGCTTTGAGCCCTATTTAGCGGCAGCACTAAGCCCCCACTCCCATCCACCCACACACCCTCCCGTTCGCCACCTTACTTCTCTTAGTTTAAAATGGCCCGGTGTGAAATAACTCACATCACTACAAGAGGGATGAGGTCATTAGAACATGTGACGCCCTCTTGAAACAGCAAGCATGATTGAAAAATCAATTTTGATGCCTGTTTTTTCTTCCCTCTCCAATAACACGTTACCACCATGGAAACACTGAATCAAAAGACATGCTCCTCTCTCTCTGTTCGTCATGTTTGCATTTCTCTTAGTAATGCTCTCGATAACACGTTACCACCATGGAAACACTGAATCAAAAGACATGAAACTATTAGAGCAACACTCCTTGTACTTCAAATAGCCTTTATCTCACTCTGCTTCCCTACCTTTTTATCTCTCTGCTCTGATTTCTGGTTTTGAATATGCAAGAAGAATAGATTCTGCCAAAAGCAGAAGTTGAGGGTGGGCTCCCGAGTAAAAGCTAGGCTGTCACACTCAAATGATTCTGTGCTAATATGTTATCATATACAGTATATAACATAGCCCCCCTTCTTAGTAATATTTCAATCTAGCTCATTACTCCAAGCGTCTTCTTGAGGGGACTCTTTTTTTTTTTGCAGCAGCAGTGGCTTTTTTTTTTTTTTTTTTTTTTTTTCGCTCCAGCACAGGTTCTTTCTTTTTTCACCTCACATCTCCCATCTATTAAACCAGAGTCATTTTGAAGCATGTTCTTATTCTGAATATTTCACGTTGGAAAAACCCAAGGACAGGGCCTGCCTAATGCGAGAGAAACGCTGCCTGTGTGTTCTTTTGGTTGAATATTTTCACGTTGGAAACCCAAGGACAGGGCCTGCCCACGGCGAGAGAGAGGGGGAGATAGAGGGAGAGAGACGTCAATGTTTTTTTTTTCTTTTTTCTTTACCAGCCGTCAACCTTGTTGGGTTCAGTGTAACTTTCATTAGAGAAGGAGATTTAGTGCACTTGAAAAGACAGATGAAAGAGTTAGAGGCTAATTATCAGGAAATTGAAAAAAGATAGATGTACTGCAGCGACTACAATTAGTGAAGCACAGAATATCAAAGACTTATCAAGAGCAAGTGAAAAGGCTGCCTTGAAGAGTGAGCACAATTAAGGCATCTGCGGCCCATGTGAAATGAGAGAGAAGAGGAGGAATAAAAATATGCCGGCTTGAATAGAAGTCCTTTTTTTAACATTTCAGAGATAGAGGGGGGAGCTTTAGCGAGCCAGCAGATGACATTAAATCACACTGTTTGATGAGCTTCACTCGCTGTGGCAGAGTTCTGCTGCTCCTCTTCCTCACTTTCCCTTCTTCCATCCTCCCATCCTTCCATCCTCACTTCCCCTTGCTTCTTTACATTCATGGTGCCCCCCCCCCACACACACACACACACACACACTCCACCCCACCCACACATAGACACACACACAAACTTCCTCTGGATGGAGGGGATGGGGAGATGTCTAGCCTCTGACGGGACTCTCCTGCATGCTTCATTGCCTCACAAATGTGCACTGATCGGCAGTTGCAGGTCACACATGCTCCCAGATAGGTCATTTTGGGGCCCTGTGTGTGTGTGTGGGTGGATGTTTGTCTGCCCACTCTACGCAAAAAAAAATTGTCACTGGCCAGCAGTACTTTCATCCCAGAAATTCAAATACAGTATCATTTCAACCACAGTGGAAACAATAATATGGTCACAATGATGGATTTTTGTAGCTTTATCTTTTTATATATATATATACATCAGAGAAACATTTTAAAAAACCACACATGAAAACAACCATCAGAGTTGAAGGAATTAGTGAATTAATAGATTAGCTGATCAACAGAAAAATAATTGTATCATTTATGATCAATTTATTGTTTCAGTCCATTTTCAAATGGAAAAAATTCCAAACACCTTACAGAATAAAAAGATATGCTGTTTTTCTTTGTCATAAGAACCAAATTTCTTTGGATTTTGGACCATTGATTGAACAAAACAAAACATTTTAAGACAAAGTTACAATTGGCATTTTTCATAATTTAATGATTATTATGATTATTATTATTATTGTTGATAATAATAATAATAATAATATTTAATAATAATAATAATAATCTTCAAATAAATCCATAAATGATAGTAAAATAGCTGTTAGTTTAATACTTTATAAAGTTTGTAAAATTGGAATTCTCAATGTTTGACCTTTTAATATTTGCTTTTAGAATAACACGTTGTATTATTGCATTCACTTCATATAAAAGTAATTTTATCAAAATCCCCAAACTAGCATAAATAGTAACAAAAAGGTCATTTTATGGTTTGTGTGTTGTTAATTAATAATTGTGCACTCTACAGCTCTTTAAAACAGCAGCATCTACAGTATACAACTGATGTAACACAGTTATAATGTTTTAGCTGTGAGTTTTTTTGAACATTAAATATTATCCATTACTTAGTGTATGAAACAATAAAGTCTCATTCAATTGAAAGTTCACAAGTTAATAGCAGTAGTATTTCAGTAATGGCCGACATTAGGGCTATCTCACTTTGCAGCCTGGCCATGATTGTGACTCCTCAATATGTGAGAGATGCTTCGGGGTCTGTGCTCTTTCCAGACAGGCTTTTACATAAAACTGCATGGCAGAGGCCTCGCCAAATCTACCATCTGTTGGATCTCTCTCTCTCTCTCCCTTTTCCTCCTATCTCTTCCCCTTCTCTTTTCTCTTGTCTGTCTGTTTCTTTTCCTTTATTACAAATCAGTATAAAAAAAACAGCTATTCTCAGACTGTTTACAAAACAAGAGCTTTTTACTGGCTAGAACAGAGGGCTCAGTTAAGGCAAGCCGTCACATTTTTCTTTCTTTCTTTCTTTTTTTTTTGCAGTGCATTTGTTACCAGAGATCTTTAGGGATACCGCAGTCTTTAGTCAGAGGACCTGCTTTTTTGCCATTAGTAGAATGATATAAAACATGACAAAACAACGTGTCTGTGAAGCCGGGTGTTAGACGGGTCTATTCTCCCCGGGACTGATATGTAGGGCAAGAGAGGAACAGCAGGAGGAGGAGGAAGAAAGGGGATGGGCCTCTGCTGAAAGCTAGGGGGCGCACTAGCTCACGCACACCACATTGTGGTTAGGCACTGGCTCAGACACTCACAAAAAAATGAGGCCCCTACTGGAATGGCTACCCATTAAAACAGTATCACCAGAGCAAACCCAAATGCAAAACGTATAGTCTTTATGAATTTTACTCTGCAAATTGCAAAATCACTAATATCTAATAAAATCACTGAATTTTCTGAATCAATCAGCACATATCAATAAGCCACAGTGTGTGTGTTTTATGTGTTTGAGTCAGAGCACACTCTCTGTCTCACATTCACACTTGCACATACTGAGAGATGAGATGAGATATTGGGAGGTGGTGGTGTCTCTTTGACTGTTATGCCTAAGGCTCTAGCACAAGGGATGGGGGGTAAAACAAATGCTAATGTCTCTCAGCCAACTAGTACACATGTCTAGCAGGGGGAGAGAGAGAAAGACAGATAGATTGGCATCTGTCTGTTAGCACTGGAACCTAGAGTACAGAGGAGTGTTGTTTTAGACACTCATCGTTTCACTTGCCCTACAAGCTCCCACACTGAGGTGCCAGAAAATTAATTACTCTCTTTGGGAAATTTCGCTTTTTTTGTGGTTACACACTTTGAATTGTATCAATTGAAAAAATTTTAAAAAGCCTGTGTGAAATATTGGCAGATATTTCCTCGCTGAAAACTGGAAAATTAGGTTTACTTTAAGCGCTGAATGATGAGACACTGGGAAAAAATGTCTCTCAGCTACCATTGTTTATCACTCTCATAGAGTCAGAAGAGCAGCAGCCATTAGTAAATATCAGAAAGGGAACAGCAGAATCCTTTGGCTGAAAAAGAGCATTCAAATTAGGATTTATTTTTAAGGGTTAGCATCTGCAAATGCCTTTGCATGGATGCATTCATGCACACGTTAATGTCTTCTGTAAGTGTGTGCGTGTGTGTAGACAAACCCACATTATCTGCTGTCTCCTCATTCATTCCCACCACCTGATCTCCATCTGAATTGACAAATGTAATGCTGACTCTTTTCATCCGTGCTACAGTTGAAAACAGCCAATAACAGCGAGCATGGAGCACAACACTGCAGCACACTGATGGCTTCTGTCTGTGTGTGTGTGTGTGTGTGTGTGTGTGTGTGTGTGTCATTCACTCACTGCAGACAGTGTTACAACTCACCCTGTATTTTTAACTCATCTCCAACAGAACTGTAATCTTGCCCACTGAACCTTCAAATTGTTGGATGTTACCTCAAAGGGAAGTGGTGAAGAAAAACATTACCTTTTGCTTATCGTCACCTCTCCTACCTCTGTCAAACCTGTGTTTGCTTCTCTGGTGCCCTTTTATTCTACCTGCTACTTTCTCCTGATTATTTTATTCTGTCATTTTTTCCGAATGGTAGCACCCTCTTGTTCAATTCAAGGCTTTATTCGAATCTGTGTACAATGCTGCCAAAGCAAAATGTCAGCTTTCCCACACTGACAGGCATGTTTATACACTGAAATCACAATAAAATGATTAATAATTTAATCTGATGTCAGGCATTAATACTATCTATAACAACACAGATGCAACTGCAAAATTCAAATGCCACTGTAGGCATAGCAACAATTTGGTGTGTATGTCATTATTTCTGTTTCTGCATTCTGTATTTATGTTACATTACATCTCTGTTTGCTTCATGTCTCCACTCTCATGCTTCACCCCCTGCTGCCTCTCTCCCACTGTCTCTCTCTCTGTTTTGTTTTTCCTCTCTCTCCCCTTGTCTCTCCCTCTTTTCTCTGGTTACAGGATTATGGGGCTGAGGGTCAGAGTCAGTGTGCGCTGGACTATGAGGCAGAGATTAGCCTCCAAAGTTCCTGCCCAGCAGAGTTCATAGAAGGAGGAGGTGGCGGTGGTGTGTGGGGCAGAGGTGGGGGGATTAGTGTGAGAGAGACTGAGCTGCAACTCTGTAAGCAGACCCTTCTGCCTCGACAACTTTCCCACCCCGTCTAATAGGAATGGTACGGTCCTGTTTGTGTGTGTGAGTTCGTAGCTTTGCCTTGTCAGGCATTTGGTAGGGTCTGGCCCAGGAGGAATGCTAACTCACAGAGCTAGTGACTGTCACGGCTTCTCTGCTCTCAACCTGCAAACACACATAAACACAAAGGTACACACACACACATTTTGCCTCTACACCAGGCTGGTAATTAAACTCCCACTGATTTATTGAGTGACACCAACAAATCCCAACCCAGCTTTTTTTATGACAGCCATACCTCCTCAGGCAACAGTCGCCATTTCTTTTCTCTCTTTGTGTATATTTTTTAATGCTGTCTTTGTCTGAGGCTTGGGGGCAGGGAAATACTTTCACTGTCTTCTTGAAAACGCATGAAATACAAGTGCAAGAGTTCATGCACAGAAACTTAGCGCTATTTCTACCATGCTGTGCTCTTTCTTTGCCTCCTGCCCCTCAGCCTCAAGTCACAAGATTGAAATGTGCATCTCTATTTCATAAATGAAGCCTTTTATGAAGCCCAAGTACCCGACCCTCAACTTGTATTGTAAAAACTATAATTAGCCATTCCCTGTGACAGGAAGCCTTGTGGCTGACCACTCATGATGACACTGTAGGATGGTTCACCTTTGTAATTACACTGAGGTGACTGATCGACAGTCGACTCAAAGAATCCACCATCATCACAAGACTCGGAAAGCCAATGACTGTTAGAGTCTTTGCCCTCTGAATCCCCAACACGAGGCCTTCATTGCCAAACCACAAGCAAGGCTCTTGTTTGTTGACAGGCGCTATCATTTACCCATTTTCAGTCAGGCGGTATTAGCAGGAGCGTAGGGAGATGAGGGACTGACGGTGTATCTGATTCCTCTGTAGGGGCTCTGGGATGATGTTTGGGTGGGTGCACGGGTGGGATAAGAGCCTCAGATCCTTGGCAGCTGCCAATCAAACAGCTCTCTGAAGTGCAATCAATATCATCAGACTTCTCGTCAACTCAATTCACTTCAGAAGAAGGCACGTCTCAGTTTATTTGGTGAGAGTAAAAGAAGATTTACATCAGGAAATATGAACTAAATGTCAAGATGTATCAATCACTCATACACCTCTTCTATTCTATCTTTAATTTGAAGCAAGCCTGTCAGTGCAAAAGTAAAACGAGACATGAGTTGGGAAAAGTTTCACTGCAGGAGTGTTGGCTGGCGATTAGGGGGGTGGATGGGTGGGGTGGCAGTATCTCAGACTGTGGGACTAAAGGTGTGTCATGGGTTGGGGGAAGGGGCGGGGGGATGGTGAATTTGTGCTGACAGCTCAACACATGGAGAGTTGCCGGTTCCCTCCTGACAGAGAGAACGGCATACTAAATGCCTACCTGAGGTGCTACAGATGGAGAAGTCAAAGACAGAGGATCCTTTACAAGGCATTTTGGAAGGCACCATTAATATTTAATCAAAACTGCGTTTACACACGCAAACAAACAAAAAAGGAAGTATGTCGCCTTAATCCGCCCTGCAGTCTCTCACTCACTCATGCACACATCTGCTCTGTTCTATACTTCTGATCCCTCTTCACTCTTTCTTCTTTAGTCTATACTGTTTCACCCACAAGCCCTAGACTAACAGTACATTTTTATTCTCTCACTTTTGTGTTACTTACTTTTGTGTGTAATCAGTTAGACCATGTAGAGAATTTATGTCCTAAACAATTACTGTTGTTTGGTGTTGTCTGATTTAGAGTCTTTATGTCCTCAGGTATGGGGTCTATGCAGGACTGATTGATTTTGTATTAGTATTAGCTGTAGTATAGGTATTATCAAATCATTAAGCCTTGATGTTTCACGTTTTGTCCTCTGTCACTTTTAAATTTTTTCTTCAAGCTGCACCAATCAATACTTTTATATGAAAAATGGATCAAATGACTACATACAATGAGACAGGTTCTGTTTGTAGCGACAAAGTCACAGAGAACTATCACTTAGTTGCCCTCAGCTCACTGTTTTGGTTTTACAGTCTGCACCTTTAATGTTTTAAGTTCTCATCTACCTCATTTCCAGATGTAACAGAAAAAAAAAAAGATGTGATAAAGCTAATTTATGCATCATGCCAAGAACTGAACAACAAACAGACAAAGCATTGGTCTACAGAGATGTGGGAAAAACTCATATGGTCAGATGAGTCATCCTTCACCATATTCTCCACAAGTGGGCGAGTGCATATGTGGGAAACTCCGAGACAGTGAGGGGATCCGATGGCTCTGTTATGCTGTGGGGGCATTTTGTTGGCACGATTTGGGTCGACTCGTCCCCCTGGAGGGAAGGGTTGCTGGAAATCAATACAAAGTTATTCTCAGAGATCTCCTTCATCTTGTAATGAAACATTTCTACCCTGATGGGAGTGGTCTCTTCCAGGGTGACAGTGCCCCCATCCATAGGGCACAAGGGTCACTGTATGGTTTGATGAGGATGAAAATGAGGTGAAACACATGCTGTGGCCTTCACAGTCACTAGATCTCAACCCAATAAAAAACTTTGGGAGATTACAACCTGATGTTTTAAACAGCGCTCTCCACCACCATCATCAAAAAACCATCAAATACTGGACTCGTACTTTCAACCCCTTTGTATATAGTGTATTCATAAAGTATTCAGCCCCCTTCATTTTTTTTTTTTTTGTCATGGTGCTGCCTTATCCTAAAATCATTTAAATCAATTTTTCCCTCATCAGTTTACACTCAGTAACCCATAAAGACAAGGCAAAAACAGAATTTTAGAAATTTTAGAAAATGTATTAAATTTGTTGAGATAAATATTCAGATCCTGTGCTATGGTAAACCTGACTGTACAAGGTATCAGAGCTGAAAAAGCATATCAGAGCAAAATCCAAGCCATGAGGCCCATAGATCTGGGGAAGGATAAAAAAATATTTCTGCTGCATCAAAGGTTTTTAAGACCCTCTTCAATGGAAGAAGTTTAGAACAACTCCTCCTAAAGCTGGCTGCCTTGCCAAACTGACCAAGAACCCGATGGTCGCTCTGGCTGAGTTCCAGAGATCCTGTGCGGAGATGGGAGGAACTTCCAGAAGGACATGAATGCTAATGTTGCCTTGCGGCTGCTGGATGTACAAACAGGCAACTGTTTGCTAGCTTAACCTCAACAACTTTATGAGGTACTGATATATCAGTTTTGTGTTTAAAGCTTGTTGCATTGCCCCCAAGTCACATTTTCAGACCTTAGATGCCATGTTCTGATGGCTACATCTGTAAACATCTATTTTTTTTTTTTGCCTGGTTTGTATTTAAAATGTACATTTATCAAAATGGGGCTGACTTAATTTACTGTGCAGGTAAATTAAAAACAGTTGTTAACATGTATTTTATTTGCTTTTTCATTCATAAAATAACCTCTAATATATTGAAGTTAGCAGAAAGTCAGATGCAACTTCGTTCAGTCTTTTGACTCTACTACTGTATTTACTATAGTACACAAAGAAAGTATTCCACTATGATTGCTTGGCACTTTACTCATGCATTCATGTGGCAATGTTGGATTTTTGACCAATGTGATCTGAGGCCTTCAAAGGTATTTTCAGAAGCTGTCAGTAACCCCAGAAATCAAGAGGGCGACAGTTTTACACTGCTTTGATAATGTTAACTAAAGGCATAGATTTTTTATTCTAGAGATTTTGGTGCATCTTCAGTCACAGTAAAATCTGGTGTAAACATCACAATTGCATGAGAAACACTCGCATCAGTCCATTTAATCCAAGCACAAAATGGCCTGATTTTACTTTATTTGCATAGAACAGTACCGTAGTTGCCTTGCACATACACTAATGAGGAAATCTTTATGTCCAGATATAGGAAAGTTAAAGACATATATGGAAAGATTAATACAAACAGACGCACTGTTTCTCTCTCTCTCTCTCTCTCACACACACACACACTTGCAGACACACATGGCACGGTGGTAGATCAACATGTGACGGTGAGAGATAGCAGCAGCTTGCCGTCTTTGCCGGGAGCAGCCATTAAATAAACATGTCAAGTTGTGTGCGTTTTAATGATGATCAGCCGAGCAAGGTTTCCCTGTGAAGCACCAGCCAAAAAGGATCGACAGTGCAACTCCCCAGACCTCCCCTCTCTCTCTCTCTCTCTCTGTCTCTCTCTCTGTTTCTGCCTCTCACTTCCCTCACGCTGACAGAGAAAGAAAGAAAGAAGAAGAGGCAGGCCTGTTTGAATCAGGTTTGGGGGTGAGGGGAGTTGTTTGTATGATGATTTTTCATTTGAAAAGAAAGAAAAACATCAGTCAAGTGTAGGCTTTTGTGAGGGTTTTGACACAGCTCTTTCCCCAGTCGTGTGTATGTTAGTTAGTTCTGAGTGCTATGTGTTTGACATGAGAGTGAATAACGGGCCGGCTGGTAAACGCTCTGTTTGTGTGTTTACAGTGTTGCACGCCCTCAGGTGAGGCGGCTCTCTCTCTCTTTCTTACTTCCGTCTCAGCTTTGAAGAGCAGGGGCTCAGTAATGGATTAAAGTTTGTTTGTTTTACGTTTAGCGAGCGAGAGCTGCCATTTCTCTCCTCCTTTCTCCTCATCTTCTCCCACTCGACTTATGAGCACTCATACTCACATGCACAGTAAATCTCACAAACACACCCTCACACAAGCACACACACACATAAGCACACACACACATACATACACCTCAGATCAGAAGTAGTGTGGAGTGCTGAGGCTGCATATGTAAATGCTGAGAGATTGTCAAGTGTCTGGGTGTGCATACATCAGGGTAATCAAGCCAGCGCTGATGGGGAGAGCTCGCTCCAGGAGCAGATCCGCAGTACTGGCAGTCACACAGCCGTCACTGAACTGCTGCCAATAATGGGTTTGAGAGGTGCTGGAGGAGGGGGTAGAGAGCATGTGTCTGTGTGTGTGTGTGTGTGTGTGTGAGAGAGAGAGAGAGAGAGAGAGAGTGTTTACTCGCACACAAACATACCCATCTGCAAGTTGCCATCTATTTTGTATGGCATGTGTGCATGCATGTATGTTAATGTGACACCTCTATGATAGAAAAGCTGATTGAGAGTGTGAAGGTGTAGCCAATCTGCCCGCGGAGGTGTTGGAGTTGCAGTTGGAGTGCTGCTGAGTTACAATCTGATAGAAACATGCCCGTAGATAAACTGGCCTAGCTTCACCTTCCTTTGCAAAGCTACTGTGTCCAATGCAATAATAACCTTTTACATGCTTTCCAGCCTCATCCCATCGTGCTGCACTATTTTCGTATCTTTGTCACACCGATCATTCATCATGCGAAACATCTCCGCAACATTTTTTAAGGTTATGTTGAAAGCAGTTGCTTAAGGACTGCCATAATTATTAATTTATTTATTTTACTTGGTATCAGCACTTCACTTGAGTGACAAGACTCATGTGATGGCACAGAAATTGAAATGACCTCTACTCTGCCCAGTGACAAGATGAAAATGCTGCTTACCTGCATTATGAATGACTACTAGGGTTGAGCAAAATGCTTGAAAAATTTCATCAATTTGTCATTACATATCCATCGCTGAAAAATAATGACATTATTTTGCAAATTACCCAACAGCAAAAGTAATATTTTAAGCTAATCCTTATATTGTTTTAAACTTAGCCCAGCTCTGTCAAAGGTTATGTTTAAAAAAAAAACAAAAAACACTCCAAAGCCTCCACATAGCTCTTTCATCTTCAGAGTTTTTCAGACCAACTTGCACCCTGAGTTATAAAATTCACCCCTCTCTACATTCCTTGTAGATTGCTTTGTAATCTATGTTTATTTGTTTGACAATAGACAAGATAATTGCCGCCATGATAAGGTTCCAGAGTCATAATATCATTCCTAGGTATTACACACCCCTGTGCAGTGTTTTGGTGTCTGGGAAACCTTCAAACACATTATTTAGCAACTCTGACTGCTTCTCTTTTGGTACAAACTAGCAACCTCCACTCTTTCTGCACCAAGATAACACGTCCTGGACAACTCCACTCAACACAAAGCGAATAAACTTATATCCGTCATGCATAAGACGACCCATAAGACAGTGACCTATCTGTTATATGTTACTAAGTAATGAACTACTGATCACTTATAAAACAATTGAAAATATATTTTTGCACTCATTCTGTTCAAAGGGTACTTGTACTTTTGATACTTGAAGTACATTTGACTCATACTTCTAATTTTAAATTTTGATCACAGGACTTTTAACTTGTAATGGAGAATTTTTACATTGTGATATTGCTGCTTTTACCTAAGTAAAGGATCAGAATACCTCTTCCCAGTCTACTTTATATTAAACCAAGATACCTTACTTTACCATATCTCCAGTCCATAACATACCAAAGAGCATATTATTATACACTATCTTGTACTCTGCCTGCTATGTTATTCATGCTTAGCCTTACAATGCTATTCTACTCAGCAGTATCCTTTATCTCATCCTAGCCTGTCACGCCCTGCTCCCCTATTGTACCCTATGCTAGTCTATTCCCTTGCCTGGTGAGAGAACTGGCACGTCTGATCAACTAAACAGATCCCCCAGCAGGCCTTGCTCTTCCCTGTGGAGAGCACGGGATTGGGAGGAACGTTAACATTGCATTACAGTATGCCGCCACGTACACAATGTCCTCAATGAACGACACAGCTTTATCTGTCTCTCCTGGGATCTCAGCTCTGCCTCTTTCACTTTCCCTCTCTATTTCACTGTCCTTTCCTCTCACCTCCCCCTCCCTTTCTCTGCACACATGTGCGATAGACAGAATATCAGGATTACAGTATGAGCTGACATGGTGACATGGTGTTAATCGTCAGAGTCGTGTTTGTTTCCGCCCAAAAACTGTCACCCTTTAATAACGAGCCCCCAAAACCCAACACAATTGGTGTTGGATTGGCAGGAGTGGCACAATAGGCACAAAAACCCAGCAATCTTGTCAACATATACAAATGGAAGGCATGGTAGGAAGCTGCACACATCCCCTTTTCTCTTGTTGTCATAGAGCACAAATGCATAGCCTTCACTTTTTCTTCCTGAGTGGTGTCAACAGAGACCTGCAATTAATTTGTGTAATCCCCCCTCCCAACCTCTGTCTCACACACACACACACACACACACACACACACAACAACAACAACAATACACTAACCCCACCTACCCCTCCATCGGACCCTTTTAACCTCCTTTCAGTTTGGCAGTGTAGCAGTGTAGTCCTCCTGCCCCCCCCCCCCCCGACCAGCCACAGACACATACATACATTAATAGAGTGTCAGTATGTAACAGAAACACGCAGAAAACACAGAGACACAGTTTTACTGTAGCCTGATGACTAAGGTTTTTGGCAGTCACCCAATGGGTATTGAAAGGGTTAAAAGTTGTAGTTTTTGTCAGGTTCTTATTGATCTTTTGTACTTTAAGGCACCAACAGAAATCTCAAGTCATGTTCAACTAGCTCCTGCAGCTCCTGCAATTTCTCACTTAGCATTTCTGTCACTGGTGTTTCTGAAAAATATGTGTTTCTGTGGTTTATATCCATATTCTAAGACCAACAGTGAAGCAATAACAAATGCACTAACAAACGTTTCAATAACTGAAACCTTCGTGATTTTGAGAAAGTTAGATAAATACTTTCGTAACATACAAAGGAATTACAGCTCCCATGAGAGTTTATCGGCATGGTCACTATATCTTAGCTCAGTCCATATCCTTATATTCATCACGATCTGTTTGAATGTAGTTTTTTCCAGTGTTTTAGCTGTAATCTCTGCGACTGTTGCTAAGGAAGTAGAGCGGGTCATCCACTGACTAGAAGGTTGGTGGTTCGATCCCTCGCTCCTCCCGTCAACACGTCTGTCCATACGTCCATGAACCCCAAATTGCCCCCGATGTATGATTGGCATGTAAGTATATGTGTGTGAGTGAAGAAAGTGCCGTATGTATAGAAAAGCAGTGTATCAAAGTGTGTGTGAATGGTGAATGAGGTAAAGCGCTTTGAGTGTTTGATAAGACTAGAAAAGTTTATATAAGTGCAGTCTATCTAAAGTACCTGTGGCACTTGTAAATGGGAAATGGTGTTTAATAAAGGCAGCAAAAAACAGAGATACTGAATGAACAAACACAAAAAAATCCTTTTGTTGTTGTTGTTGTTGCTGCTTTAATTACCGTCTTTGTCTAGAAACATAGGAAGGCAATGTTCCAGGACTGAACTTTTAGTAAAAGTTCACTTTGGAAGTTTGGGTTTCTCCACAGCTCTC
The DNA here is from genome assembly GCA_016859345.1 of Istiophorus platypterus. Lineage (NCBI taxonomy): Eukaryota > Metazoa > Chordata > Actinopteri > Istiophoriformes > Istiophoridae > Istiophorus > Istiophorus platypterus. The sequence continues at coordinate 20,732,180 of CM029126.1, read as the reverse complement.
CACAGGAGAGTGGGATTTTTTTTTTTTCAGATTTCAAATTTATATGTACTAGTGATGTCAGATTTCTGCTGTTTTATTGTGCTCAACAAAAAAGTCAGCAGGAATGTTTTTACTTGTTATGGTGGATAAGTCATAAAACAAAATTAACAATAGTATTAATCATATAAATCACCATCTATCTAATACTGATAGCACCGACTGCTTTATATCATGTTTTTAATTAAGAGCCAGTATGAATAAACCAATATGGCGGTCTAATGTCACGCAAACCTGTGTTTGTGTGTGTGCTATAATAGCTGCGCTCCTCTGCTGCCATAGGGAAAGTAGCGTAGAGCAGCAGCTGCAAAAAAAGGGCCTCACAAACCTGGGCTGACGCGAAGTGACAGCTCTGTATATCTCTCACTGGCACTGACAGCTGACAGATGGATAGCACTCATACACCGCAGGAAAAAAAGACAGAGAGCGCAGGGGGCGAGGAGGGGAGGGATGGAGAGAGGGAAAGAAAGAGAGAGGGAGAGAAAGCCCCCAGGATGATTCGCCAGCATTGCTCTCTGTTCAGAGGGCCGGCGTTTGATTGAGTGCTACAGAGAATAATAAACCCTCCACTACCCTGTGCAGTGCCAAGCTTTCTCTCCCTCCTTATCTCTCACTTTCCCCTCCCTTTCTCTCTAACCCCTCTCCTCCCTTAATTCTCTCCTTCTCTCCCCATCCCTTTTATTGTCGCCCCTCCTTTGGCACTTTGCTCTTGCTCCTTTATGCTACGTCTCCTATTCCCCAGGCCCATCTTCAACACCTCATGGTCTATCTTTATGTTTTTCTCTCTGTACTCTTTTTGCTCTCCCTTTCACTCATCTGCTATCTGCCTCTATCTGCCATCCTCGTGTATTTGTCTCTCTCTGTCTGAGGTGTGAGAGACAGGGGTAAGAGGTCCCTGTCAAACAAACCAACAGTACTCACTCACAGCTATTCCCCTGTGTATCTGACTGTGTATCTGGATCTGTACAGCCCTCTCTGTTTCCACAACTACAGATAGAGGGAGCGTCCATGCACATGCACATGCACACACACGCACGCACGCACACACACACACACACACACACACACACACACACACACACACACACACACACACACAGCTTTCACCACAGTGGGGAAACGTGATGTACAATACCAGCAAATGCATAAATCAAAGGAAAGTAAACCCTTGTTATACTTGGAGAGTGGTTGTGTGGCGACACTTGCAATTTAATGACCCGATCTTAAATTTGTGGTGTGATAATTTGATTACTCTCTTTTAATGTAATATCTTGAGAAAATAGTAGTACTCATAACAAAAATCCTGTGAAAGTATATCAAAACATGTCAAATTGCCAATATGTAATATCTTCAGATATCTGAGACAAAAAAATCTAATTTTTATAATGTTGTAACTGTCATCTAAAGAATATCAATGTTTGGTTTCATTACATCTTTTACTCATAGAAAGGATTTTTTGACATGATGATACATCAGCCATTATCACATTCTGGTTTGTGAATGGCAGAAACAAATTCACACACATTCACACATCTTAGATATATAAATATATATGATTGTTGTGTACATCATGATATAGCATTGAATTCAATGGAATTAGCCACGGATGTCCCCTTTTTAACTCTATTTTATTACGGATCAACAACGATCAAAACAGCTGTTAACCCTGTTGTTACGTCAATATATTTTGGAAATTCTGGTCTTACAAAGCATGGTGGCATAGTACAACATAGCTGAGGGCCAAATCTGCATACTCTGGTCAGCAGCCAAGCTCTGTAGTGGTCCCCCTTGTAATGTTCTACAGGATATAGTTTCCACAGCAGCACACATAAGGGAAAGAAGCAGCATTATTTTGTTTGTTTTTAGATGCGGAGATTCGAATAATACAAGCTTTCTCTTTACAATGACATACTTTTGTTTTGAGCCTTTATTCATAAGCATAAAAATTAGGACACAGATCTAAATGAAACAGTCAAAAGTTGGCATGTAACAACATAGTGTTCAGCAAAGATTGACATGACATTTTGAAGGTTGCTTTTTTCTTCATGTGTCAGTGCTATTGAAAATCCCATCTCTTTTGCTGAGTGAAAACAAAGTTCCCCTACAAAAGAATACCATTTTCATCACGATGAGTATAATGACTTGTAATCAGAGTTTTCTGTTTACAGTGATTAAGATATTTAAGTTCTTACAACTACAAAAATATGAGGTCTCTTTCTTCATATCATTGGTTAACTAGTTTGCTTCATGCTAACACTTCAGTTTAAACTAACCTCGGGGTGGTTATAAGGTTAGTTTTTGCTGAACTTGTTTATGAGAAGTGTTTATAATATTTTTGCTACCCCATTCATTTCAGTGATCTTAGGGCTAAATATCAGTAGCATCTCTCTTTATAACACTATACAGTTCAACGGCAAAACAAACTACAGCCCCTAAAATGACCATACAGTTAAGTCAACACCCATACTAATACTTTACTGCTCTACATGTTAAATTACAATATGATTCACCTTAAGTTTAGCACACTAGATAATGATGATGCATGCTAAGGTTACAATACGCTCAATAAAAACGCATAAACAAAATATGAATCAAGAAACAGATTATATAGCAGGCTGCAGTGCAAACTGAAGTATAAAAACACCAAATTCTTAAGCTCCAAAGAGCAATAAAGTTCACTTATATCACCAACAATGAAAAAATGAATCTATCTGATCCCAAAGTTCAGGTGCTTACAAGTCTGTGGATGTATCTCTACTTACGAAGACACACAAAGAGTTCACACAAACCTTTACTACTATACTTTGGAGGACACTGTACTAAACTTATTACTACATTCATTCTCTAAAGGCATATCCATTATCATATAATAATAATAATTCTAACCAAAAAACTAACCCTTACCCATGAATTAAACTAAATATCTTGTCTTCTGTGATAAGGGGTGAGTCCCCACATGTGATGATGTGAACAGTTTCAAAAGTTGCAAAGTCCCCCCCCCCATTTCCTGCTCTGCTGCTTTTATTTTGGAGTTTGAAAGAGAGGATTACCAGTTGCTCTTGCAAGGAAGGAGGGGTGAGGGGAGGGAGAGACGGAAGGGTAGAGGGTTGTAATGAGAAATTAAAGGTGTATGCATGTCCCTTTTTTTGTTGTGTCCACTGCATGGCAGAGACCTAAAATGGGTACCTCTGTGTTGTGGTTCCCAGACGCCTCTGAATGTTGCCTTTCTCTCCCCGTGCGCGCACACACACTCTTGTATGTTCAGTTCCGCTCTATTTTCCATCTCCTCCGTGAGGGTTAATCTGTGGATGTGTTCCAGTGCCCTCCTTCTCTCTTTCTCTGTCTCCTCTGCCCCCCCTCCCTTTCTTTCCCCTCTCATCCCTCCATCCCCTGGGTCTGTATACAGCCTGTTTCTCTGCATCCCAACATAGAGGAGAGAAGCTAAGAGGCTGCCTGGCTGCTTGGCCAGCCGGCTGGCATGGAATTGAAAGATGTTTACTAAATAGCCCCCATGTCCCTGTGCCTGGCATTTCGTAGTCAAGACTCTGCTTGCCTGTTATAGCAAAGCATGAAGGGAAAATGACTCATAGCTTGTTGTGGTCCATTGTGCACTCTTTCTAGGCCTTGTGTTCACAGTTTTCAAATATTTTAGTAAGTCATTTCAATTAGCGCTAAGTCTTGAAATATGTTTTCTAACCTTTATTTATCTAGGGGAAACACTGGAGGACCATTTTCACTTCCTTCAACACCTTGTTTCACATTCATTGTGACAGACATTAACACTGGATGCTACTCCAACAAAAAACAGTGCCTCTAATTTGCTGAAGGAGTGGAGTGTTATACAGTGTACTCACTTTTCCAGGCGGTGTTATTCATTGTTAGGGTTTCTGAAACAAACAGACTTGATGAATGTGTTATTAATGATGTTAAAACGTGCGTTTTTTGAGTGGGGGGTCCTCTTTTTATGTAGCCACACAAGCTCCCTCTCCCTCGCAAACACACACCTGGCTGCGAGAGGGAAGAACCAGGCTCATCATAAATCAAGATGATAAATCCTGGTCATAAGTCAGTCAGACTGGCGTTAGAGCCAGCAGGCGGAGACATGCCCTCAGATGACAGGGACACTGGTGACACCCATCACCTTCACATGTCACCCGGCCGAGACACATAACACACTTATATACAGGCGCGCACACACGCATCAGTCCTCGGCGTCCTCCTGTCCTTCAAACGTCCTCGGAAGGACATGCAACCAAAACACACCCTCACACACACCCTCACACACACACACACATTCACACACACACACACACAGGTGCAGAGAGCACACGTTTTTACTCTGATAGAGCTGTCTGCAGCACAGCACGAAAAAAGGGAGAAACAGATGAGTGCATTCACTCCTTTCCACGGGAATTTTCAACTTTGTGAGACGGGACCGACCCCAGCTATTAGCCCGGGCCGACCTTCATTAACGGATCGCCATTGATTCCTCCCAACGAGCTGTTTACCTAATTAAAATCCGGAAGCCCACCTCGGCCTGCCTAAATAAACATGTCTGTTGCGACGCGTCCCGGCCGCGCTCGGACGGAGGCGGCGAGCCGCGCCGGGCTGCCGGGCTCTGCGGGGAGACGTGGATGTTAAATCACGCTCGGAGAGGCGAGTGTTTGACAGACCCGGTCCTTGTGCCGCTTGTCACGCACATTTGATATTTTGATAGCCCCCCCGTCTCTTCCCATTAGCCCCCGGGGTCCTGAAACCATTTTAGATGTTTATCGGCGAAGCGCTGGGGGTTAATTCCGTGTCTCGTCAGGGGCGCCGGCGCTGAACGGTATCGCGCCGTCACCCACCTCAGCCAATCGCCGCAATCGGCCGCCTTATCGGGGAGAGTTGTGTTACACTGACTGACACATGACAATGACCCCGGTGACTGTCTGGAGGCTGATAGCATCTGGGTTTTCTTTCTCGCCGCCTCTCCTTACTATCCCACTCTCTTCCTCCCCCCCTCCTCCTCCTCATCCTCCCCTTTCTTCCTCCCTGGCTGCAGGCAATGGAGAAATTGGGACTTTGTCTCCGGGGAAGTGAAAAGAGTAGGAGGGAGAGTGTATGGTGTCTTTGTGGGAGTGTATTACCGACGCACATGCACAGATAACACGCACACAAAGCAAACCCCGTAAACTCGGTGCGCGCACATGCGCACGCAGTGGCTCTGACTGTGCAGAGTGCGTGTGTGTGTGTGTGTGTGTGTGCGTGTGTGTGTGTGTCTGCGTGTGTGTGTGCGTGATAATATGCATGCCTATCTCTGGTCATCCAGTTTTATCAGCGACAAAAAGGTATTGGTTTCACTGTTCAGTGCGAAACAGCATGGAGCCACAGGGCATGCCTGCTCAATAATCTGCTAACATGCTGAAAAAAAAAACAAAAACACCCACGTGTACATTCAAACACATCCACGTACACACACAGGTTCATAATGCCAACTAATATGCATAAGCACGCTTAAGACATGCAGGTGGCACACGGTAAAGTTGCACGTCTGCATGCGTGCTGCACGGAAAGGCACACAAACAACTCGACAAACAGATAAGGTGAAACAAACAAAACAAAGAAACGCACACAGGAGGTGCACTCTGGCTGTCCATCAGGACGCCCGGTCGTCTCCATTCACCCCTGTCTTCCCTGAGACATGGTCCAGTCCTCTCCTCTTCCCTTCTGCTTTAATCTCCTATTTGGTTTCCGCTGCCGGTACTGAGGCAGTGTTTATCTCCGCTCATTCACAAATAGCCTGAACTACCTTATGTTTTGGTGATTGATGTCATTTGAAATACAGCACATATGAATGACCATACAAGTGATTTTTGTCACACCTTGATGTAAATGAAGCATGATGTGACACTGGTGTTGAGACAGGACCATCACTTGGCCTCAGTGGTGCATCTTTAATTGTCTGTAACTCCAGTTTGGTGGGGAACCTAAAGGAGGATTGCTTTCTAGTACAAAGCAGGGAGCAAAAGAAGTTACTTTGGCACTGGCATTTTTTTTAAAGTGAAAAGCCAGTGTACTGGAAAATAAATAATGAAAAATGTTGTTATTGTTTTGCTTCCAATTGTTTAGATCAACGGTTCTTGACCCTGTCCCAACACTTCTGTGTTTAGGGGTTGCGAGACACATTCCTTCATTGTAGGAGGGTCACAAGCCAAATCTTGTAGGTCTTTGTTTATGATATTCACATAAATTATATATTCACATCAAGACAGGACGAGTAATTGGCAAATGATGTGTTATTGTTGGACTGAATGAAATTTAACTAATTCTCATAAATCATACATTCAGTCTGTTGGACAGCAGTAATACTGAACGTGTTGCTCATAGTCACTACATGATGCATTTATGAATATTTGCGCAAGTGAAGACGGCAAAAGGCAAATGTATGTGTGTGGGTGTCTGTGTGTCTGTGTGTTTGTGTGTATGTGGTGTGCGTGTGTGTAATTCTTTGGGCGCCAGCCATGTCAATCAGCCCCCTGCAGCGCAACTGCCCTTCACACTTCTGTTTATCTGCTGCTGCTGAGGACTGGGAAGACTGATAAGAGTACATCTCTCTCTCTCTCTCTCTCCCTCTCACTCTCTCTATCTCTCTGTCTGTCTCTACATTATAGATACGTATTGTTAGTTATACCTTTTAGCATCAGTGAGGTTCATCAAGGCTATGTCTTGGCACAATCATGAACAGCCTTGCATTGTTTGAAGTGAGACCCGTTCATTGTTAATATTCACCCCGTGATGTTCGCTTTGCTCTCTATGCATCTCTTGTGTATTCTACAAAATCAGATGTTTAATCTGTGTACAGTGAGGATGTATAGTGCTCAGGTTAATTACTCAGATGTTGGAAATGATCACAGTGATTTATCTAATGGTCAAGGAGAGACCATTTTCATGGTTTCCAGCTTGCTTATACAGGCTCCACATGTGTTTGAGCTGTTTTAATTTGTGCCCTATATTATAATCAAGGATCAGAATCCATTTTCCCTATCAAAGCGCTAGCCGCTGGCAGTGTAAATTAGCACAAACCCCCAAAATGTTTTTTCCTTCTTTTTTTTTTTTTTTTTTTTTTTTTTTACAGCCACCTGAAATTTTCTCCTTTCATGTCCATATTTTCCTGGAGACTGGCCATTGTTACCATGGTCGCCAGACATTATCGGCGGCTATCGTGCCACCCATGTACACCTGTCACCTAAGGATGGAGAGGCCACTCTGTGTGTGACTGCACAGACACACTCTAATAGGGTGAATGTGAGTTTACGGATGTGCTGAACGCTGAGGGAGCCCATGCATGTATATTGAGTGGGTTGAGTTTGCATGCGTCTATGTGTGTGTATTTGTGTGTGTCTGGGTGAGTGCGTGCGTGTGTCTATGTGTGTCCTCACTCAGTCAGCCAGCTGAGTCTGCAGTCAGTTTACGTTTGACTGCAGGGCAAAAGCTCGAGCAAGAAATGAATTCTGACTCGCCAAGCGCCTCACATAAATTCCTTTTCTCATATTCCAACACAAAAGACAACATATCTGCATTGCATTAGCCCTGGGACTCCTTTCTCATTCTGATGATGATTTAGGGATGTTGAGATCTCCCCATGAACATCAGAGACGAGCCACAGAGAAAGAGTAAGACAGAGATAAAGAGGAAAGACACAGTGAAAGACTGTTTTTAGGTGTATGAAGTGGGGGTAGGGGGTGCTAAGAAAGGAAAAGAAGGGATAAAATGATATTTCATTTTCATCTAGACAGAAAATGTTTTTTTCCTCAATTATTTGTTTGTGTTTACATTTGAAGTCGTGTCCTGTTAAATGTAATGTGTAAAAATTTGATGAGTTTCCATTACCTTGAATTTAATGATGTGTTCTATAATAATATATCTGTGTTTCAGGTTTACTCCTAACCTTGTTACAATATACATTACAGCATGTCATTGGTGTTAAAGTAAATTATCAGTTGAATATCTTATCATTTATCACACTCTAACATTTTTGTTTTATCAAATTTTATCACATCCTTTAAACACCTTCTAATGTGCTTATATCTCATAATAACTTATGTTCACCTCATAAAATAAAGTTTAATTATACCTCTAGCCATCTTGTATTTCTTGTTTGACATGCATTGGCTCATTGTTTATTCCACTGAGAGACATGCATACATCTTTTCTCTCATACACTTTATCTTGTCCTTGAGGTACAAAGATTGACGTGCTGGATAATGTTTTCTTTTGACTTCATTGACAGCCTTCAATTTCCATTTGGTCCCAATGATGCCACTGTCTCAAGGACAAAGAGAAGCAAGAGGGAGGAAGATCTAGGCACTGACATGATCCATTTCAGTTTTTACCACAGTTTTCTTATTTGAGCACCTGTTGTTTGTAAAGGTCATTTCTGTCACAGGAACATATTTCAAAGATGGGAAAATATAGTATATGTTCAGTTTGACATAGTCACAGAGGAAATAGTCCCCTGTTTTGAGAAGGACCGTTTCAGATATTGTTTGCTTCTTTATGTGCATCTGTGAGAACCATTGATATCTTTAGCTCATTCTGTACTCTCATTATTATAACATTTTAATACTGAAAAGGTGTGCAGTGCATCACCTTACCAATATCACAGCTCTAAATGCTGTAGCAGTGTTTTTGTGATGACAGCTACACCCTCTATTCAGAGTGGGTGGAGGGAAGAATTTTACTGGTTTGTTTTTGTACAAAGGACACTGCATGTCAAATGAAAATCAATTAAAACTTTCATCACAAATTTGAACACTGCACGGTTGATTAACATACAATTCTGCACATAATTCTACATCCAGCTAAACTTATTTAACTAATTTACATTGATGTGCTCTATTACTACAGTTTATCTTTCATTATCAAGCGCTTACATAAGTACCTTAAGGATTGCTTGGCCTAAGATGAATTGTAGGATGCAATCCGAATCAAAAAGAAAATACTATGTTCATATTAAATGTCTAGTTGGAGCAGAACTCACTTGAGACTTTGACCTTTTCAGATTCGTATAACAAGTCCCTGATTTGCCCAAAGGGTGACGCATCATTGGTGCTTGACTACATGTTTACTATTGCATTGTTATTATTGCCATGTTCATAGCAGTGGAGATGTCATTGAGGAAGATTTTAACCTTCAGTGGTTGCTCCAGGATTGGATGCGGCGATATGTTGCAGGGTGGGGGGCACATCTGAACATCTGTGTGTGTTTGTGTGTGTGTGTGTATGAGGGGTCTCTTGGTATCAGAAAGGAAAGGTTAACATGCAGGTGTGAACCTCTCATTACCCAGTGGCATGTGTCTTGTCACTCATCTATTGTTACTGGCCACGTTCACATCTGAGCTCTTTCACATTACTCATCCTCTGTTTGCCCCACCTGACCTCTCCATCTATGATACGCACACACACACACACATGCACACACGCAAACTTACAGTAAAGCTGAGTATTCAGGGAGACAAAGCCTCTGGATGCTACAATATTTATACATTTCAGTTGTTCTTGTGTGCTTAACTTAGAATAGGGGAAATTGCTTTACAAAATACTGCTTATACATTATTTACTCTTCTTTCCTTTTGTTTGTTCTACTCACCATTCCTTTTTAGCACCATGTTTTGAACTTGAGAATGGAGAAATGATTGTATATTAAATGACCCAGAAGCCTTTCAATAGTTTAAACCAAGACATCATATCACATGACTTCTGAATTCATATAACAATATTTTAAAGGGTTTGTACTGTAAGTAAAAGAGCCATCTAAACTGATAGAGGTCTTTCCCATCCTGCAAGGTCATCCTTTCATTTTGTGTAAAAAAAAAGATATCAACAAAAGTCAGTACCATAAAAAAATATTTAACTTTCATTAAATCTAATGGTCTGACAACGTTATTACAAGAATTTCCAATGCAGATCCTTTAAGTGTCATTTGACAATATGGTACTTAAATCATTCATGTTTGGAAAGCACTCAGAACCAGTGTTCCAGCCATGGATGTTTGCAAAAAAATATTAGAAACCTGGTTTTTGATGGACTAAGGCTTACGAAAGCTCCTCTGTGGCTTAGTCAACGTCACTGTATGCAGGAGAGGGGAAGTATATATGTGTTTGTATGTTTTGGGTACGGGGTGGGCAGGGGAATAGTCTTCTTTACAAGCTGGAACTGTGGATTTAGGGGAAAGGGAAGGGGGTGACAGGGGTGGAGGGGGAGTGACTGTGGCTTACAAATCATTTCATGGGTGACAGAAAATGGAGAACCCCCAGTGGGGGCCTCCTTCTGCTAAGAGATGCCAAGGGAGAGAGACTTCCGGGATTGAGAGACTAAAAGAGAGAGAGGAAGTTGAAGAGACGGAACAAGAGAGGGGGGTCCTACCATCACATGGGATGGATCAAACCACAGCTGGCTGATTTCATTTGTCCCTCGCCTCCCACTCTTCCCATTGAGCCCTACATCCCCTTGACCCTCCTCTCTGCATTTCTCTGTGCTCTCTCTGAGAGGCGGTGGCCCAGAAAAGATGATAATATTTTCTGTATTCAGTCTATTGATCGTTTATTTTAGTCAGTGAAAACTTTATGAATGTGACTCTTACGCCAATGCAATTCTGTACAAGTATGATTAATTTGTAGTGAAGCAAACATGCTTTGTATAAAATGAAATGCATGAATTCCTCTGATGGTGATCTGGAAACAATTTTTCAAGTATTCTATTAACATGATGACTGAAGATTGTTGTAGGTCTAGCCATTGTACTAACAACAACATGATTAACAATTATTTTCTGTTTCATGTGTTATAAGCATGCTAACATCCTCACAATGATACTTGATGAGAATAATGCAGGTTTCTTGTCATAAACCATAGGATTGCATGCATTGAAATTTTGAGCTAATAATGGGCTTAAACTGCAATTTATACTGAGGGCAACATGAAAATTTCACACCAATATTCGTCAAGATGTTTTAATCAAAACTGAAAAACTGAACCTTGTGGTGGCTCTCAGGGAATAGTCGGGGGTCAGTCATTAAGATTTATTGTATCCAGTATATATCCGATCAATCCAGTGGTTTTGGAGATATTTCTCCAGGTGAGTAAAAACCTTTACCTGCTGGTGGTGCTTAAGTCAGAGGATCAAAGTCTAAGTAATCCTACTGACCAAATACAAAATAGGATTTATCATCTGTGTAACATGAATGTGCGTACAAAATCTGATGGTGAACCATACATTAGTTATTGAGATATTTCAGTCTAAACCAAAGTCGTGGATTTACCATCCAACAATACCATCCCCAGAGCCACATCACAAGCATAGTCTTGCAACAAGAATTTTGGTTCTGCCTATCATGGTTTAATTCATTAAATTACATATGTCTCTACTCAGAGAAACTCTGGATCTGAAGACAATGTCGCTAAGAAATGAGTCTGCAGCAGCAATTAAGTATAATATATGGCTAAAAATCCACTAAGAGATAGCCCACATGTCTTGAGATGTGTAGTGGCTCCTCCTTAAATGGAATGTTTGTACCTACAATAAATAAACACATCTGGCATATCACTTCAGCTGTCGGGATACAAATACACAAAAATTTCTGGTGTATAGCTGTGAGATGCTTTTTTCTTCCCTTTTGTAAGTGTACATTCTCCTCTTCCACATCAAAAAGACTTCCTGAAGATATAATATGAAAGACAAGGAGGAGAGTTGCCTGATATCAGTTCCCTTCTTCTAAACTTCTAAAACTAAAAAGTATAGATTAGCAAACACAAGGCCAAAAACAATGGAGGCATGAAGACCACATGACCACTAGCCCATGGCTATGTTTCAATCAGCACTTTTACCCCCACCTCCTACGCTTCCTGCTCAATGCTCTCCTTTTTTTCCATGCAGAGGAGGCAGAGGAGGGAGATAGATCAGACCACACATACAGATCCAGGCCTCAACCCTCCACCCCCAGCCTCCAGTTCCCCCGCCATCTGTGCAAGTCCCTCTGCCTGCAACTCCACAACAAGAAGGCCCTGAACCTCCGCTGAGGAGTCAATCCATCACTAGAGAAAAGAGAGAAAGAGGCAGAGAAAAGGAGGAAAAGTAGAGAGAGGACGGGTGGGGGTGAGGGGGGGGGCTGTATGAGGAAGGAGAGGTGAGGAAAGCGAAAGTGAGATGCCATGAAACTTAATCACAGAAAGGGTCGTGTCGGGCAGAGGAGGGGAACAGATTAAATTAGCATAGCATTAGATATGGAAAATGATCTCTGTCAAAATCATCCGCTGCACAATTATAATATGTTAATTACTTATTTCATTAAGGAAGTTTATTATGGCCTCACAGATGAAATCATGCAGGCCAAAGACACCTGGAGGAAAAGCACTGATGCCTGAATATTTCTCTCTCTCCCTCTCTCCCATCACTCTTCAGTCTCAGCTGCCCCCCCCCACCCCCACCACATCCTCATTCCTTCACTCTTCTGTCTTTGTTCCTCCCTACATCACTCACAGTGTCACACTTTAAAACACAATGTTTAGTAATCTCTACAATTCCTGTAGGAGTGTGATACTGATGACCACCAGAGAAGAGGTTTGATGTTTACCTCTCTATCTCCTGTCTCATGTGGTCCATCAGTAAAAGCGTGTATATAAATAGTCAGGATGTGGAGGTTTAGAGCAAATTACACACACGTAGATACTATACAAACATCTATCTATGCAGGCTTATGTAATGCCTTCTCTCCTTTTTGCAAATTCATGGTAATGTTCCATCAAATTTCCATAGAGGGCTTTATACTTTCTATAATTTTTTCACTAGAATACTGGCCAATAGATTTCTGTTCATTACAATATTATTTGTTATATACTTGCTAAACATTAGTATATCAATAACAGCAATTCTTTCTCTATTTGGGTGAAAAAAATTCAAAGGTGACAAACATTATTTACTCCTAAACTTTAATAACAAGTTGCCCGATACTTATCAATAATTCAAAGTGCTTGTGCTTTATTTATTCAGTTGGCCGATTTATTCATTCCTCACCCATGTGATGAAAACACACCAATTCCGCATTCCTCTTTTTTTAGTGACATTTCAAAAGTTTAAATAAAATTTGCTTGACAGTTGGATGCAAACAAGGGGCACTGGTTTGCATTTGATTCCACAGCCCTGCTGTCTGGCTAGCTGGCTCACTGCCTTCCTGGCTTGTCAACGCCAGTCGGACAGACAGACGATGATGATGACAGTCATCAGGGATGTAGCAGCCTTCCGCCCGTCCACTCGACAGTAGGAGCAATAGGAGCAGGTGCAGAAAATGGAGAACAAAGAGGAAGGAGTGAGTAGAGAGACCGAAAGACAGAGAGAGGGGTTGAATTAGGATAACAAAGAAAGCCTTCTTTGTACCTGGCACTTATGTGTCCCAGGTTATGTTGGATTTAAAGGTAAAAAAATGCTGCAAATCTAGATGTAAATGCTCTTTATCATGATCTTATCCGTCAAACCAGCTCCACTGCATCAATTCATATTGCAAGTATCAACAAAATGACAGCGATAGTAAACTTGTTGGATAACTCTTCGGTCTCCATTAACCACCTCCCCTAATTGGCAATTTATAAGCACTATACAGTATACTCATTGTTGTAACATGACTATAATCCACAGTCAGTGCAAACATGCGGATGTTTACAAGGTATAATATTCACTATGTTCACCATCTTTAGCATGCTAACATTGGCTAATCACTGTAGTATTAAAAACAAAGTACAACTGAGGCTGATGGAAATATCATTAGTTTTTTTTATCATTTATCATTAGTTTTTCCTGTCTACCAGTCTAAAAATATTTTTTTGTATGAATGTGTAGATACAATCCTGTTTATCCTTTTTACCATTGTCATAAAGTACATACATAGGCTGATATGATGCAAACCAACAATCTTTTTTTAAAAATTGAATATGATTTTTGGATATCCTGGTCATAGTTTGCCATATAATTACTGATCATTATTGATTTTTGATCCCTTTATACTTTACTATGGCAACCAAAGAGGGAAATTCAGCTGTTAGGGGTCAAGTATCTTAAACAGTGAGATTTGGCCTCATAAGGAATTGAACATACCACAACTAAAAGCCTTACAGTGCCTCCTAATGAAAATAAAGATAAGATCGATGGGAACCTGTTGAAATAAAATCAGCAGCGCTACTAAGTGAAGCCTTTTTAACTGAACTTTAAAATTAAATTTTTTTAACTAGTAGGTCTATACGGGATTTGTACAAATAGGAAGATCTAGAGATGCAGTGTTGGTTTCAAAGGAAGCAAATTGATTTTCAAGTAGATTTATAAATACATAAATATGCATATCACATGTTCATTTTGTAACGATAACTGTTACATTCCTGAATCAGTGATTCACTAATAGATTCAAATGCAAGAATCAGAAATATACACAAAGCTACAGAAAGATCAAAGACAGCTGATAAAAAGCTATAAAATCTGATGCATGTACAGTACGCAGCTGGGAAGTGGGAAAAACAAATTCAGACGTTTAACATCTCTCGGATGATCCCAAATTTTCAAAACATCTTTGCTGTTTAACATGTTTAGCATTCCAACTTCAAAAATCCCGTAGCTCCTCTCATATTGGCCGCGAGGCTTCAAGTGAAAACCATATTGATCGCAAAGTGAAAGGACTTGCAGAAGATAAATAAAAGGGAAAAAGAAAGGAGATGAGAGAAGAGAATCAGGAGATATATATATATATGGAGAAGAAAAGAGAGACAGAGACAGGCCAAATAAACCAGGGGCAATATCTTCAGTATCTGGGGCTCTGTTCTACAAGAAACACAAGGAGGAGGTGAGGGAGGAGAGGAGGAGGAAAAAAAGAGGAGAAAAGAAGAGGAGAGCAAGAACATCTTAGAGAGTGTGTACAAAGAGAATGAAAATACATACAAACCCAAAGGCTGGGGTCGCAGTCAGAATGCTAGAGAGGTGCAGCAGAGCCGGCGGCCATGCAGGAACACCTCACTCTGCTTTTAATACACCCTGTCCACTGCACAGATTTCAAAACAGATAGTGAAAAACAGAAATCAACGCCCCCAAACATACACAAACACACACACACCCTCGCCATGTACATAAACTCTGCAGTTGTGCAGTCTTGTTAGGTCGAGCTCGGAGGGTGGGAATGAGTAAATTCAAAAATGGCAGCCTCTGGGGAATTGTAGAGTAGTTTCACACGTACACTAAACACTTTCTCTCTCTCTCTCCACATCATACTCTCCCTATCTCGATCTCTCATACTCACGAAGCGGGAGCAGGAGAAGTGAAAGGTAAGCTTTTCTTATGGTTTCATGCATAATTCTGCCTCACAGCACCAAATATTATGATGAATTTTCACAAGGAAGTTTTTTTTTTTCTTTCTTTTTGTTTTTGCTTGTGTATTTTGAGGCCACAAGGTGCCGCAATGACAAGATAGTTAAGTTGGTTTGGGCAACAGCTTGTTTTCAGTCAGGACATTTATGAGGGGTTGAATCATTTATGCACCCAGCATCCCGGGCATATGACAGATCCCTTGGAAACACAAATTATCATGTTGACTTGCAACAAACACTGTGTAATTACATCATGGCCTGTCGAGAGACATTAAGGAATCTTCTTCATATCACAAAAGTAATGAGACGCTAATGCAGCTACATATGACAAAGTCATTGGTGGTTAAAAGATTCATCCAAATATACTGCAACAGAATAATTATAAAATATTACAGTTTATTAGTTATTATATTAGAAGGTCGCCGGCATGTCAGCTCAGTTTCAATAAAGGGTTCAGTAATAGATTCACTATCAGGGACAGATGTCTCTGGCCTGCTGTTAGATCTGGCGTATCCCCCGTGTCTCAGACCTGCCTCTGATTTCATTTATATATTTCTATTCATGGGTGATGAATAAAACTACTCCAACAGTCCCATTTAAAATCCAGCAGCCCCGGCCATTTTATAGAATCAGAAATGGGACAGGCCTCCTGAATGTGCCAGCACTCCACTTGGTCCATCAGGCATCCCATCCATTCACAGAGGTCTCTGTAGGAGCAGAGTGCTCAGGGCTGTTTGCTTTCTCAATGTAAGCGTGAGAGAAAATTCGGAGGGCCATAGCCCTCGATGGTGTTGGCCCATCCACCCACCCCCAGCCTCCTATCCTTAAATCTGCAGGGAATAAAGAGTGCTGTTAAACCAAACTGGAAGACAAATGGTTTTGTTGAATGGGAAGCCACCTCCATAAATCCCCACTTAATGTGGCAGAGCAAGGCTGAAGCAGAAACAGGTGAATTCGCCGCAGTGAGGGAAACCATTCATTACTTCTCAATAAAGGAGGGGGGGGGGCAGGAAAAGAAAAGGCCAGGTAGATGGACAGATGGATGGACAAGAGAAAAAATAGATGAAGAGAGATGAAGGTAAAGGGAGCACAAGTGTATTCGGGTCTCTAAGTGCCTAGACTATTAAATAAAATCCTCACAAATCAGAAAATGGTAAGTCAGTGTCTTGCATCTCTGATTTGATAGATACGATATTCTTTGATAAATATTGATTGATTTACTGTATGGGATTTGACTAATATAGTTTTGGTTGTCTATGATAAGCTTTTTATATGACTCGAGTGATACATTTTATCAGATTCCACTCAGAAACTGAATTTATGATGAAGATGATGATTATTTTAAAGTACTGGTACACCTTGACAATAATCCAAAATCTAAATAATGAGCCCTGACAGAAACACTTAGTATGTCTGATAACAGTGGCCGAGAACTGATATGGAATCCCTGACCGTTGCCAAGGAGCTAAAAGTGATTTCTGTTCAATAATGTAATATCTGGGCACATGGCTGTGGAAAGGAGATATTCTATGAAGAGATGAGGCAAGGATAAGACAGAGCGAGCCTCTGAAGGGTGAGATAAGTGAAGGGGGGAGGAAAGGTACCACGGGGGGTGGGGTGTTGGAGAAACAGAGGTACAGGGAAGAGAACTGGAGTTTGGAGTGAGCAGTAAGTGAGTTATATTTAAACCATTAGGCAGCTTATTCACTCAGTACAAATGCAAATGAACCAGCATTATCATCATGGCCTCTTCCCTGGAAATCGACTCCCTCTGTAATACCTCGGCAGAAGTGAACCGGTCGTGAACCCTCCTCCTCTGCAGTGCCAGCTAGCCCTCAAATGGCCTACATAGAGAGCTAGACGCACACACGCGCAAGCGCACAGACGCACACACATGCAGCCGGTACCCCTCCTCTCCTAGGCACCCGCCCAAATCAGAGATCAAAGGCTGGATTTGTAAAGCTAATGGCTGCTGCGCTGCAGCCAGGGACAGGGAATGAGAGAAGGCAGAAATAGAGGGAAAGGAGGCAAAACAGACAGCAACGGCAGAGGCAGAGTGACGGAGACGCATAGAGGAAGAAAACGTCTTTGTATCTTCAACGCACAAAATGACTAAACACAATGTCGCATGTGGTCGGCTACTATAAATGCCATGCTATTTTAAAATAAGGCCATATACGATCTAGTGGGAGGTATCTGCAAAACACCTAGACAAACACCACACTGAGGCGTTCACACTTTAACTTTTATTGGGTACAGTTCTACTTGTAGGCAAAGTGATGAGAAACACATCCACAGATGGTGACTATCTCTCGCTCATCACTGTGTGGGATTGTGGGATTGATGGTGTTGAAACAGACCTTTCTCTTTGTCTCACACATGGCGCAAGTGCTGCTGCTATTCCCATAGAGCCCTGAGAGGCCATTGAGATAAATGGCATGAATACAAGAGAAGGAGCGAAAAAGAAGAAAGGAAAAGGAGGAAAAATGTGTCTTTGCCTTAAAGAAAGAACAGAAATCTCCAGCATTCAGTCTCCCAGTTTGTATTGTCCCAACATTTATAATGCTTTAAGCTTGTCAGTAGTGCTCAGTCACTCCCACTCATTACATTGAAATCCTCACTGTCACAAAAAAACAAAAACCATTTTATCACATGCAATGATTTGGTGATCACAGAAACATATTGAGGAGCATATTTCACAGCTAAATTTAAAACTCCACAGCATGTATACTGAATCTCATATATTAACAGCTCAATTCTTGGCTTGCTGTTTCCAGTTCGCTCAATTAGGAGCCAATTTGGTGGCGAACGGCTCGCTGACAGTGATGAGGGAGGAAAAGTAGCTCTTGCATACATTAGCAGTGGAAACAGGCCAAAATGCTAGATTTCTCCTTATGACACCAACACTGTGACTTCATTATCATGACAATAAACAAGCGAAATGAGCAAAAATAAAAGTGTCAGAGCAGCAGAAACGTGCCGGTAGCTGGTTAGAGCCTCTTCTATGATATCGATACCTTATTCAGTGTGTTAATCAAGACAGCTGGTAATTCTCAATGGTGTTTTAATAGTTTTGTGTCTTGTTTTTGACACCGCGTGAATTGTATCGAAACTATTTTTAACATTTCAGTGCTATGACCAGTCTTGTAAGTTGCCAATGATGAAGGTAGCCTGTGAGTGTACCGTCAACCCTACCCTCTTCCTCCTCACTCATCCCTGAGACACCATCAGTCATCATGATGGGGTGCTGAGGCCTCTCCATATCCCCGTGAGAGAGAGGATGAGGAAGAGGATGATGCAGAAGGATGAGGGCCAAAGCCAGAGCTCTTTGTCAGGTGACAAAAGCTTTCCAGCACAACAATAGCTATCACTCACTCTCCAAGCCTGTCGGATTATACGGATCAGTATACGGCTGCAGTGGTATATGTAGGTGTCTGTTTAAGGGTTGTGGGGGGTTTTGGAGGGGTGGCGGTGGGGGGGGGGTATTGTAGTAAAAAGCTGGACATGGATACAACCTCCTCTGCTCCTCTACACATTTTATCATTCATTCAAAGTAGCCGATCACTATCATTCTGCTTAGAAACAAACAATTCCTGTAGCAGCAGGGCAAGTAAAGAACTCAAACCTGGCAGTCAGACTAATGCTATTGTGTGGTTTTGTTTGCACATGTGTTATGTGTCAGGAGTGCAAAGAGAATGAAGACACTCTATTAAAGTATAAGTACTCATTTTTAGTTCGAATTTTACCCTTTGTTGGACAGTTCATAAAACTAATAGCACATCTATATCAAAAGTCCTGAAAAAAAAAAAAGTTGTGGAGAAGCAAGAGGGGCATTGACAGTGACCTCCAGCTCCAGTCTCCCTCACTCAAGTCAAAGTTCAGGATAAGCATGATGCTGAATGATCTGACTAGTGGGAGCCCGAGAGGAGGGGTGGGCTCCCACTAAAAAATCAATGCATGGCCAGTGGTGGGTCTCCTTCTCAATCAGCCCCCATGACAGCTGCTCCAGATGGCCACTGGCTAAGTTGGCTGTCAGGCCATCAGTATCATCATTACCCATAAGGCCCGGCACGGTCAAAAGGTCAAGGGGTGGCCTCTGTAAATTTGTCAGCCTGAAACACCAGGGAAGCGCTAAATATCTGTATCACTGTCAGCATGTGACATTTATCTATTTTATGCAAATGGCATATTATATTGCGAGCTGAACACGCAAGAGAAACACATAAACTCTAAAGCAGTCGTGCTGAAAGGGATAATTCATCATGAGAAGTCAACATTTCACATTTCATTTTTCTGCCGAATGGTATGAATGCTGGCATGGAGACAATTGCAGTGAGATGTTCTGCTCAGCTTTCATAGTGCAGTTTCTTACTCTTTACTGTGCAGACTGGGCCTGGGTGCCATGCCAGCAGGACAGCCCTTCTAGGAATAATGGAGTGAGCGTAAAAGGCTGCTGGGAGCTCTGTGTGTCTTTGAACAGTAGATGACCCCTGTGAACTCAGCAGTAACACTGCCCCGGTGAATCTGAGATCAGAGGGTCAGGGCAGGGTCAGGGGTTACAGAAAGGACTCCTGTCTGACCTTTGGCACTGTCTCACTGATAACCTTGCTGAGGAATGAGGAAGCAGGGTGTTAGAGGAAAGTAAAAGCGAAACATTAGCCTCTTTAATCTCGAGCATTTTAGCCTAGCCGCTCTAGCTGTATCTCTTTGCTTCTCTAATTAGTCCTAGCTCCTTTAGTCAGAGCTGCTCGGGGTTAACGTTAGCCTTCGCCCATGTACTACAGGTACCTTAAAGGAGCAGTCTGGTGGTTTGTTAAATAATTGTCAGGTTAGGTAGTTAGATAGTTAACCACAGACATTAGAGCGGTATCCATCTTCTTACCTATCTCTTAGGGAGAAATCTATTTTGGTGTATTTCCCAGATTTTAACTATTTTTATAAGCCTTAGACTCTCAGGTTAAACACTTGACAAGGGCAAGTTCTGTTAATCTGAACAAATTGTGTATCATTGCCTGGCTAACTAGTCATCTCTAATTTCAGTGCAGTTAGCTGTTAGCTGTAAGCCATGACTTGATTGTTACCACAGTTCAAACACTAAGTAGTATATAGCCTTCTACAAGAGCACAGAAATTCATGTCAAGTAAGCAAACCAAAGTTTAGAAATGTACTGGTACCTTAAACATGGCTGTGATATATATATTCTTCTGGAGCCATTAATTTGTACTTTTAGAAATGCAAATGCAGTCAACATTTAGTAGAACTGCACGTTGTGATATTAAAAGGCATTATGAATAAAGGTAATGTTGCAAAGCCGCCTTTAACAGAAAGTTATAATGATATATGTTCAGTTTCTTTTGCTGGCTTCCACTGATTAAACACAATGAGGGATCGACAGAATGTTTTTACGGCTGCTGTCTGTTTACTGGCCTGCCTGGTCAAAGACTCAATGTGTGCATGTAAACATTACGTGCCATCTTTCACACACATGAGCCTTGATGGAAAAACAGCAGTCGTGTAGGAGGGAATGCAGTTGCAGTATGTCTGGTGAAGCTACATTCTGACACGACCCTCTAAACAACAGACGCAGTCACACACACTCTGGAAAATACACACATAATAAAACACACACATAGAAAGTCTTACTAACAGAAGAAGCAAAAACACTCCAATACGCATTGACAAAATACATGCACTATAATGTATATGACCTTGCCCTGACGATGGCTCCCACCTACACTACAATCTGTGTGACAGTAGAAAGCAAAAAAGGATTGTGTGCCCATTCTTCTTTAAATGGTATTACGTGTTGGATTTCTTGCTGGTGCTGGTATTCTACTTTTCTATTCTACTCTTGTGCAGAGGCTGAAATACAAATGTATATAATCAACATATTGTTTTTCAGAATTAGAAAGGTCAGGTCAAACATTTTTCAATTCCAGGTGAAAAAAAGTAGCAAAGTACTTTATTTGAAAATGTAGTGTTTGTTGAATAATTATAATAATAATACATTATCTGGTTATTAGAGATGTTATAAGAGACGAGGGATATTTTTTTTAATGGGTTAAATAACAACAACATATAATATTCAAAATAAATTTTCAAGAGTATCTAGTTTATATTTTGACAGCAAAAGAGTTAAAAGAAAAGTATAATTATAATTTGCATGATATTTTGATATTTGACATCGCATTTCTTTTTTTGCTAAATATAAGGAGCTCTTAACTTAGAGGCATGGGGATATATTTTCCCATCACTTTTGGTGAGTTTCGGCAGAAAATTTGAATGTCATATTCTCTTAAAAATAAAATCATGCGGGTAAAAACAAATACCCACATGATTTTCAGTTGTGAATACAACTGAAGATTTATATAGTCAAATTTAACACTCCTAAAAACTTGCACAAAATATCACTGTAAATATCCAAAAATATCAGCATTCATATCTGTTTTCCAAAATGTTCAAGCTCTGATCATTACACCTTGGTGAAACCTGTAAAAAAAAAAGGGGGGAGAAAACAACAAGAAAACCTAAAAGCTGTTGAACTACATTTGTCTCTCAGACAGCACCTACAGTCTGCTCTGCCAGCTAGGAAAACTAGGAAGGAGCAATCAGACAAAGGGGGAAGGGGGGGGGGCTGTTGTATTATCATCCTTACAGGGGGTTGTTGGGGGTGCTCTGCCATGTTATTGAAATCTCCAAGTCCTGAAGCACACTGCTGTACTTCTCATTAACCAGCACAACGTTTGCCTGGGTGTCTCTTTCCTCTTTAATAATAAAACAACGCTCCCCTCTTTTTTGCCGACTTAAAGGATTTCCTAATTTAATCAACACGGGCAGGAACAATAACAACAAAAGCATCAGCAATGGTAACATGGCCTCCAGTGTCTTGTTGTACTTTTGCAGAGCAGAAAACATGCCTGGATGCAGGAAAAGTCGTGTGCGTATGCTTGTGTCTTGGCTTTTGTGTGCGAATGGGGTGGAGGATGTGGGAACAAAACTACAGAGAAGATGACATTTAGTTTGGTCTCTTTTTGCTAATAATGTGGCTGTCAATCTACCAACTGCTAACCGATTGACTCGGGTGAGGAGAGTACTATGTGTGTTCTCTGTATTTGTCTGAGCACATGTTTACATTCAGGGACAATTAGTACGGGTGACACACAGACCATCTAGCTGAGAAGATCCTCAAAGTGAGTAGCGGTGACCACTGCTTGACCGCGACAGCACACCCAAGCCCTAGTGTACATAGGCAACCT
The DNA here is from genome assembly GCA_016859345.1 of Istiophorus platypterus. Taxonomy (NCBI): domain Eukaryota; kingdom Metazoa; phylum Chordata; class Actinopteri; order Istiophoriformes; family Istiophoridae; genus Istiophorus; species Istiophorus platypterus. Next base: position 20,709,509 of record CM029126.1, on the reverse strand, counting down.
GACCTGACTCTCACCCCGATATCATTCCAACACCCCGACAAACTCACACACACACACACACACACACACACACACACACACACACACACACTCAAACGGGCACAAGTGTGTACACACACCAGTCTTTATAGGGTCTACTGACCTCATGATCACCCTCTCATAGTCCAGCTGGCCTCTCTTTCACCCCCTGCCCTCTGAATCACCCCAGACAGCACCCTGAGAGAGACAGAAGGGTTGAGGTGATAGGTGAAAGGCTACGGTCATCTTCCTCTCAGTAGGTCCCCGCAAATTTTCCACCCCAGGATATCTTAAAAAAAACAGTGTAAATTAGATGTAGAATATAATGAAATGAGAAAAAACACCACATATGCATGTTTAATTGCTTCATTTTTTATTATATTTTTTAATTTATTTTTCAGGATTACATTAATAATAAAACTTGAAGTTTACTGAGCCTTGAGGTGTATTGTGATTCTAACCCTTACATTTCTCCACATTTGTGTTATTTTATCTGTTATTATGTAAATGATTATATAATCTGCCTTTTTATATTAGTTGGATCTTATGGGATCTCACTTAAACATGGAAAACAAAGAAAGAAGAATACTTAAAAAATGTTTCAAGCATAAATTTGTTAATTTACCTTTTTTGCAGGCATGCATTTTGAATAAAATGTGATGTTTAAGTCATCAGAGCCTTTTAGAAATTAAGGTTACACTTAACTGTTCACTTCAGTTTAATCCCGGACATTTTTGCCCACCACATTTTCCCACACTGTTTTTTTCACATGTTCTTGTACACTGACCAGCAACAACAGCATTGTTTTATATGTACATATCTATCTATCTATCTATCTATCTATCTATCTATCTATCTATCTATCTATCTATCTATCTATCTATCTATCTATCTATCTATCTATCTATCTATCTGTCTATCTACCAATCTATCGATCTATCGATCTATCTATCTATCTATCTATTTATCTATCTATCTATCTATCTACCAATCTATCGATCTATAAATCTATATAAAGCTAATATAACTATACAGATAGATAGATTGATAGATAGATAAATATATAGAGATATAGAGATATATAGAGATAGATATAGATATGTGAATATTGTATAAAGTTGCTGGTCAGTGTACAAGAAAATATGATAGATATATAAAGATAGATATAGATATATACATATAAATATACATACACAAACACAAAAACACACACACACACACATTAATAAATTAATTGTTTCTAAAGTACCATTTAATAGGCTCCTCATGTAGCAACGTTTCTTCTTTAAATTGAACTTATCCAGCCACAGTTATTTCATTGCCCAACCACTCTGCTGGTTCAGAAGCTGCTCCTATTGGATTTGAATTAGCTGTCTTGTAATATAGATAACACCAACATACATGGGGCAAGTCATTTTGTTAAGAAAGACAGTGCATGATTTAACATTGCAATAGAAAACCTTATAATTTTGTCATTCAGTCAGGTATGAAATATTACATAGAGGAATGCAGGGGAAGATTGGGGGGAAAGGTAAAATTTTGTGCACAATATGCAATAGCTCCATCATATTTGAAATGCAAACTGGCTCTTTTGGTGAGAGACTAGTGGGAGTTGGAGGTGCACTGCAATGGCTTCTGGGAGTAGAAAACAAACAGTGCTGTCAAAACAAATGCTTTAATGCCTGCAGAGGCTGTCCTGCACTCTGCAGTTAGCAAGACTGGTCCATACCAGCCAGCTTAATGGGCTAATATGGATGAGAGAATTTTTTTTCCTGGTGCTTTTGTAAGCTGAACTTTACATCAAAGACCCATGATTAATTACTGATAAGGGGTTAATAAAACATTAATGCTTTTTGTAATTAACCACAACTCTGAGATACAGTCCATCCCCCCCAAACACCCCTCCCCTCACCTCCCTCTGCCACCACCCAGTTCTCTCCTCACTCACCCCCAGCTATGTTTTGTCTTCATCTTTTTATGTCACATTCTGCTGCATCGTGCCATCTTGCATTTTTTTTCTGAGGTTGAAGTGAAATCATTAAAATAGAGTATAGGATGGGCCAGAAGGGAACAAACACAGCCCCAGATTTGTTTATCCTGCTCTAGAGGAGGATGGGGTAGCGGGTTTTTAATTAAGGGCTTTTGAATATTAATTTGGAAGGGTGATGGAGGCTCCAACAAGGTCAAGATAAAAAACAAGAGCTTCATCAAACTGACTTTTACAAGAACAGAGCCTCCAGAAAACAAAACACTTTCATTAATTGTCTTGCACAGGCCAGTAAGAGGGTTAGACAAAAAGTAGAATTGCATCATCAAAATGGGGATTCTCACTGTTGTCCTCTACCTGAGTAATGCACGCAAAAAAATGTGTATAATACACTTGAGAGCTTAATTACTGTGTGTGTGTGGCCTTGGGTCTTATCATCAAGAATATGCTGAGTGAATGGCATCAGTTCTGAATTGTGCATAACAAAAAAATAACCAAAGTAACACGACCTTTCATAATATTATTTTAATTTGTTAAACTTGATTGTTCTGCCTTATTCTACTTTGGTTTTTAAAGACTTACACTGTGTCTAGAACATTCCTGTCCTAAGTTGAAACTCTTTCATGATAACAATTTATGGATAATAAAGGAGCAGATCACAGATTTTACTCATTTTTTTAACTGAAGTTCAGTTTACGCATCGGGAGGAGTGCCTGGGTTTAAGTCTTAGAATTAGTCCATAAAGCAAGTTTAAAAACGTGGGCACTTAGAAGGCAGGGGGTCTAATGACGGGGACAATTGAGTTGAATTATGTGAAATAAATGATCCAGCATTTTTAGAGCTTTGCACAGCGAAGAGACTAAAAGTAAGGATATCTCAGGCTCTGTTGTTGATTTTGAATGTTCTTTCTTTTAAAGCTGGCTCTTGCAAGTTGTTTAACTTTATGGAAGTATATCTGGCATGCCAAATACTAACTCACTGGAACACCTCTTTAAAGATCCCCTGACATGTTATAAAACTATATATATATAAAAAATACTCACCTTGGAATTACACAAAAGTTCAATTATCTAGTTAAAAATTCTTAAAATTGCTCCTTCTCCTTAATTTAAAAATCCCAAATCTATGTAAATCACATTTTAAAGTGGAGGGAGAAGCAGAAAAAAGTCAAATACGATAAATTCAAAAACAAATTACTGGACTAACTCCATGGTTTTCTATATCTAGGGGAATTGGGACATGGTAAATCGTATTAGAAATTAGTAGAACTGGCTGACTGATTGTAATGCTGTTATTATTATAGTGTGATTGTAGTCATGAAATTCCTCATCATCACACTAACACTAACTACACATTTTCACACCCACAAACACTTGATTCAGAATTTTAAGAATACTCTCAAGGACACAAATAGAAAGTCAAACAAATCTCTCTCTATCTCCCACACACAACCAAACACACAGACACGCACACACACACGTATACACAGTGGATGAGACAGGAATGTGTGGTTAATATTTAACAAACAGGAACAGAAATAGATGGGCTTGTGTGTCCAGAGCTGAATAGGTTTCAGCAGGCCCCTGGCCTCTGTGGCACATGAAACATTTAACACAATCCAAACAGTAAATCATAGGAAAGAGAAAAGTAAAGTTTACATCAATATAGACTTTTAAAAGAGCTGGCACTGAGCTGGATGAGATGTGTAAGTGGCCCTCCCTTTTTTTCCAATACTTGGTAAAAAAGGTGCTACTCAACTGGATTTTACTGCGTTGAAAAATTATATACATATGTCACAAAGAGATGACTGATGGGCATGCTATGAGATTATTACCAGCTGCTGGTAGTGTTATGAAAACATGCTTTGGTAAATAATTAAATAATCTGTGCTTTTACTTTCAAACAGGAAAAAAAAACCTGTTGGTTACAGCATACTATAGATTAAAGTGATCACCAACACTAATTTAGAATTATCATGTTACCAGGATTACTGTGTGTAAGGATCATGTTGCCTTAAAATGAAAAAACATCTGCTTTGTGAGTTTGTGAGTGTGTGTTGCTTTTGCTTTTCTCTTCCTTTTTGGAGCCTGCACATGTGTTACCTGTGTGTATGATAAATCTGTTCCCTCTCATAATCTATGTGATTCAAAATGTGATATATGTGAGAGTGAACTTTGAATTATGACCCAAACAGCAGATCATAAATCTCTCCTCCAAAACTCTCTGAATATACACTCTTACACTCTTTGGTTTGGTCCACTCATAAATCTCTGCAAACTGGAGCAGAGGAACACTCTTGCTTTCTTTCCAGAACTCTCTAACAGAAGTTGGAGACTTCAGATTAGACAAAATAAAAGTGGAGAGTACACATGTGGAAGTAACACAAAGAAATCAACAATTTGCTTTGATTTAAGAAGTTTTGCAAACGATTCAATCATATCAAAAAAAAAGAAAAGAAAACATTTGGATTCATGAAATAACTGAGAAACTTTTAGTTTGTGGAAAAAGTTTACAGACAATCAGGAAGGCATCTATATTTTGCCTTTTTTTGTTTTTTGTTTTTTTCTCATTTCAATACCTTGTCAAATTAACAGATCGCCAAAACATAAAAACAACAAAAAGTAGTACATCTATTATGAAATGCTCACAGAAGAGTGGGAAAAAAAGTGAATCTGAGCTTGCACTACAACACACTTTGAACTTGGTGAACAATAACAGTGGTTTTGGCCAAAATCTCCCACAGCTTCTAGACTGACCACTGGTTCAAGGGCTGGAGCCTTGAGGGTGTTTCCAGACGGTGTTTTCTCTCTCTCTCTGTCTCATTTGTGTCGCAGCCAAAGTGGATTTCAGGAGAATCACAGCATCAGCAGCCACAGTGGTGAGAGGACAAAAGAGTCGTCTGCTATTGTTACCCTGGCTCTAAATAATTTGCAAGTTAGCATGAGGTGCGATGTCGCAAACAAACGCCCTCAAAATAAGAAAAAAAAAATACTGCCATCTCGGCATCCTTCTGTCACCTGTGAAAAGAAGCACCTGTGATACAAAAGAGCCAGTGTATTGTGGAGGCATTATCGGAATGTAAAGATTCATAGGCTTCTGACTATAGTAAACACTGTAGAGTCAGGTGTCAACTAACCAATAATTAAGACCAAAACTGTAAACCTGTATGAGTCAAGGGTTGAGTCACCTATACAGTGCAGAAAGTATCCAGACCACTACTCTGTTTTCACATTTTGTTATGTTGCAGTCTTATGTTGAAATTGTTTCAATTCATTTCTTCCCTCATCACTGAGACACTACTGATGTGCATCCCAATGCACTGCCTCACTCATTACCCAATAAGGACAAGGGAAAACAAAATTTTAGAAATTTTTGCAAATTTATATAAAAAAAGGAAAAGCTGAAATATCACAATGACATAACTCTTTAGATTATTTGCTATGACACTTTGAAATTTAGTTCAGGTGCCTCCCCTTTCTCTTGATCACCTCCAAGATGTTTCCATACCTTTGTTGGAGTCCACATGTGATAAATTGAACTGAATTAGTGTGGAACAACCTGGACCCTTCCTAGAGCTTGGAGCCCAGTCAAACTGAGCAATCAGGGGAGAAAGGCCTGTGACAGATAGATGACCAAGAACCCCGTGGTCGCTCTGGCTGAGCTCCGGAGATCCTGTTTGGAGATGGGAGAAACTTCCAGAAAGACAACTATTGCTAGAGCACTCCATTGATCTGATTTTTATGGCAGTGGCTAGACTGGAGCATCAGTGAAAGACAAAAGAACCTGCATAGGTTTGTCACCTAAAGGACTCTTAAACTGTAACAGGGAATACATTCTCTGTTTTGATGAAACCAAAGAAAACATGAAACTGATTGAACTAGATCTCATTTCTGGAGGAAACTAAGCACCAGAGACAGACCAGGGACTGGTCAGGTATTAGGGGAAAGCTGAATGGAGAAAACATATCCTTAATGAAAACCAAGTCTAGAGGACTCAGGGACTCCAGAGACTGGGCTGAAGGTTCACCTTCCAACAGGAAAATGACCCTAAGAGCACAACCGAGACTACGCACAAGTGGCATACACTGGGTTATTTTAATGGGGGGTTTAAGAAGAAGAGGAGAAACTACACAGATGTTCTCCTCTCAAAACTCAAACATGCAAACATTGTAAGATTTGAAAATAATGACATATTACAGATAACAGGATATTATTAAGATTATTGTTCCAAAGGGAGCAATCAGGGAGTTGTGCACCACCTCACATGATCTCATGGGGAAGTAGATTTCAACAAAATGGAGAATGTCGCGCAACAACTTGCTGTAACATGAATAACTTTGTATTATTATTGACTTTGTAGTGAGAAAAAACAAATGCAGAAGGCCAAAGAAGGTTGGGGAAATGTTGTCAACATGGGTTGTCTACCCTTCAGCAACAACTAGAGGTGAGAATTTATCTCAGCCTTTCCAAAACTAATGTCAGCTCTTAAAACTAATGTTTAGCTAGGTAGTTCAAAAACCGTATTGTCAACTATTGCAATGTAGAATTGTTGTGGCATGAAAGCCATTGGTGCTACTGTGGAAAAAGTGTCAACATGTTCCAACATAGAGGCGGGAAATGAAGCCACTGTTTGCAACAGCGGTTCACTGGGTGTATGTGGCTGTAAAAGCAACAACCAGCAAGAAACAGTAATAGTGTACCAAGTTCATTGAATTTGTTATCCACCTCAGCTATCTCTCTCAGTGGCTTGTTGTCGTTTTGCGGTCGCCATTTCTAAAATCCTCCCATTCATCTCCATGTAGAATTCTCCCTCTCATTGGTTATTGTGGAAAAACTGTGGAAATGATAATTGTAATCATCCAGATATTTGATATTATTGGGGCAGCCCCAATGAGTCTATGAGCAGCTTGGGGGGGGGCGGGATCTGTGAACCCCTCTCATTAAGGGGTAAGGGGTTTACAGATATATAAACTGGGCCAAATATCGATACTGACCATGGTCCCAGACCAGATTTCTCCTCTGATTGTCAAGAGAGTTGAAACAGGGATAAATCAGCCTGAAACTCTCATATTCTAAGCCCCACTTTAGAGACAACTCTGTGAATGTCCTTTAGTTTCCCAGTCAGAGTCCAGATTTAAACCCAAAGGAACATCTCTGGAGAGACATGAAAGCCATCCATTGATGGTCCCCATTCAACCTGACAGAGCCTGAGAGGATGTGAAGAGGAAAAATGGCAGAAAATACCCAAATCCAGGTGTGAAAAGCTGCATTGTACTCAAGAAGACTCTAGGCTGTAATTGCTGCCAAAGGTGCTTGAACTAAGTTCAACTAAGGGTCTAAGTAGTAAGGTCAATGTGATATCTCCTTTTCTTTTTTAACACATTTGCAAACAATTCAAAATTCTAAAATTATGTTTTCATTTTGTCGCAGTGTGGTATTTAGTGTTGAATGATGAAGGAAAATCAAATTTAAATCATTTTAGCATAAGGCTCTAACTTAACAAAATGTGAAAAAAGTGAAGAGGTCTGAATACTTTCTGAATGCACTCTATCTGCTCCCTGGACCATTTTGTGATATTGAGGTAAAACTATATTTCTGAAATAGGTTCAAAACAGCTTCTAAGATACTTTAAAGTTAACCTCAACCATGATATGCTATCACAATTTAAAGGTTTTGCACGTGTTTGTGTACATTGAGTACCTTCTGTATGACATTGTCCATGAAAGCACTGCTTTAGTGGGGAAGGTGTAGCATCATTATAGATGCATTTATATCACTTAAAACTTACTTGCCAGATAAATTTCGATGCTAATTATTGTTTCACAAACATGCCTTTAAGTAAATATTTAGATCTTGTACTTAAAAAACGTAACGTCGTAATATAAAAGATGCAATATAACAGTTCAAAAAGATTCAAAATATTTTATAGGAATATTATCAGCAAAACCTACTAAAATAGCAAAAGTAAAAGTATTTGTTATACACACAAATTGCCCCATTTATTTTTATACTGTAATATATTTCATTATTGGATTATTGTTACTGATGCATTAAAAAGGAACCAGGATTTTACTGTTGTAGTTGGTCAAGATGGAGATAATTTTTATGTGTCATATTTTGATCATATGTTTTGTATGTAAAATATTGAACAGCAAAGTAACCATTATATAAAACTGTCAAAAAATATAGTGGGGTGAAAATTGCATTATAAAGTAAAATAAAATGGAAGCACTCAGGTAACACAAGTGCTGCACTTGGGTAAATGTACCTAGTTACCCCTAAAATATAGTACTTTAGTTTCTGTGCAAAAATAATATCTTTCAGTCATCAGTTACACGGTTTCTCTACTTTATCCCCAGAAAATCCAGTCCTAGTGATTTTTTGTATCATCCAGAGCTTGCATTTAGTGAATGGATGCACCTGATATGGTTCATTATGACTGTCATTTCCACTTCTTCTCCTACTGGTGCCGCTGCAGCCGTTGTGCTGCTAGTAACAGCGCTATATGGAGTAATTAGCTTGAGTGTGTCGCGGTGGGTTTACGGGACGCAGCGTTGTCGCCTCCATTATAGCTGACATTCATCGTTCATCAGTCCACTCACAGATGATGATGATCAACATACGGCGCATCATCACCACTAATGAGATGCGCTTTGCTGATGAAAGCCATTCGTCGAAATTCAAGCGTAAAAAATAGAGGCAGAGAGGAAGAAGAAAGAGAGACAGGAGAAAAAACTCATACACAGGAAGGCACGTTCGGACAGCACTCATCTTTCAGTCTAATGGTGTTAACTAAGATTCATTAACCACCAGCCATCTTTGTCCTGCAGGAATCTTGGAAGTGTGTCTGTGTGTTTGTCTGCTCTCTGTCTCTCTTCAACATACGCTCTTTCTTGTGTGGCATGTAGTCATATGTGTGTGTTTGTGTGTGAATGTATTGTATTTGTACGAGTGGCCATGGGAATCAGTACCAAATTAATCTGCTTCTGAGGGAAGGTTCACTTCATGCCATTATCTGTAGTAGAAACAAATTCACAAATGACTTGCTCCTGGAAATGTGGCTGTGTGTGTGTGTGTGTGTGTGTGTGTGTGTGTGTGTGTGTGTGTGTCTGTGTTTGTATGTTGTGGGTGTGTGTGTGTGGGTGTTGTCTGTGCAGACGGGGTGCTCATCATCTCCTGGAAGGATTGATATGAACATTCTGTCACTCACGGGCAGCACAGATGGCTAATTTCCGGAAAAGAGCAGATTTGAGCCAGGTTTTAAAGAGAAAAAAAATAGAAATGGCACTTTTTCAAAGTGCGTGTGAGTGGGAGAGAGTGTGTGTGTGTGTGTGTGTGTGTGTGTGTGTGTGTGTGTGTGTGTGTGTGTGTGTGTGTGTGTGTGTGAGTATGTGTGTGTGTGTATGTGTGTGTGTGAGTGAGTGAGTGAATGTGTGTGTATGTGTGTGTGTTTGAGTGCCTATAATGTAGCGGGGGTTCAGTCAGGCTTGACCACTGACAGATAAAAGCTTTGTGTTGTTGAGCTGCCAGCCCAACATGGCTGCCTGTCAGAGTGTGAGTGAGCAGTGTGTGTGTTTGTATCTGTCTCAGTGTATATGTGTGTGTGTGTGTGTGTGTGAGTGTGTATGTGTGTGTGTGTGTGTGTGTCTGTGTGTGTGAGTGTGTGTGTTAGTGTGAGTGTGTGAGTTTGTGCAGTCAAACCTCCAATGTGATCTAGGCGCCCACAGCTGTGGAGCTCTTCCAAAGTGCTAACATTTAGACAAACAAACCCTGCTCCACATCCATCAGAAGAAAAAAAAAGGGAGAAAGAAATCCAGATAATGTCACTTCAATACCCATTTAACAGTCGCTCCTCTCGCCACCAAACATTGGCTAATGCTTTCTGGAAGGATGAGGGAGAGGTTGTGACAGGATTATAGTGCTGTTTACTGTAAATAACAAATTTAATGACCGCTGGCAAGCTTCAGGCTACATGCTAGAGGCTCAGAGAGAGAAACAGAAATACAAATGTGAGTCATCTGGTTGACTCCCCATTAGGTGAATTTAGCTGAGGTATTTTGGAGACACACTCATGTGATGCAATAAATTTGGCCATGAAATAAATACTTCAACAAAAACAGCACATTTACATTAGAAGGACTTCGTCTATGGTCAAATGCTGAGTGTTTGAGCTGGACTGTGGGTGATCTGGTGCTGCCATAACCTCAAGAGAAGCAAGCTCGGCCAGGACTTGAGACAATATACTGAAGTTAGGCTGTGCATGTGGGCACGCAGTTATTCTTGGACATGCATAGGTATGGGTGTAGTGCATGATGTAAAAAGCATATTTTTATGTTTACAAACATTTATCATTATAATGTAAATGAAAGGCTGCTTGTTTGGAACACATGATGGAATATGCATCTCTGTGTACTGTATCTGCATGTGTCAGTATGTAGACTTGTGCATATACCTAAACACCAGTACTTCCTTGTCTTAAATAGATGGACATGTTTATGTTTATGTTTATGTTTTATGTGTTTGTGTGTGTGTGTGTGTGTGTGTGTGTGTGTGTGTGTGTGTGCGTGTGTGTGTGTGTTTGGTACGCAGTACATAAGAACATATCTGTGTGTTCATCTGTGCTAAGCGGATGAGGGACCCGGTGAGCACTGCTAAAACATCTTGCTTCTTGTCCTTGCCCTTGTCAACATGGCGCCGTCCTTTATTCCTCACCTAGCAGACAAAGACACTTCTTACAGGAGGAATCATCAGTCGCCTTTGCAACTCTGCAGATTCACTCCATAAATCCTAATTATATCCCTCCCAAGCCCCCATCCTTTTCCCACCCCACAAATAAATGGTCAGAAAGTGTAAAACATCTGCTGTGTGGATCATCTCAGTGGCTGTGAGGGTACATAATTCTCGTCTGTTTCTATTTTAAAGGCAGGAGAGTCAAGGGACTTCAACTTACTAAATGTGAAGCATCACTTCACTGACTTGTTCCACCACATCACGTGACTTTTCAGCAACTGGTGCTGTGAATTCATGTATGTGACTATTTTTTGTGTTTTTGACACCATATAGTGGTGCTCATACAGTATTAGAGGCCCTTTAAAAGAGCAAATCAGAACTTAGGGTGTGTTATAATGAGCGCAGTGCTGCAAAACCCTTGGTTTAAAGTTTCATGGGGCATTTGATGTTAAATGTAATGGATTTTTCTGATGGTGAGTATTATTCCTAAGAAAACTTTTCAGTGCTTCTATGTGTCTATATGCTGGACTATATAATATTTATTTCAGTTTTAACTGTTATGGTTATTTATAAAACATTTGGCAACACATTAACATGGCAAAAGCAATTTAAACTAAAAGAAAAAAGTATTAATAATGGCAAAGAATATGAAATACATTTTTTAAAAATGCAGAAGTTCATAATAGGAAGCAGTTCAAAATAGGAAGCAGATGAAATGATAATATACGGTTTTTAAAAGTTATTTTAAAACTGCAAATACCTGTGACATAAATGTGCAGAACTTAAATTTACATGGTGATTAATACACATTTAAGGATCAAAAACAGCTCAGTTTGATTTAAGCCTTCCATTATCAGATTCTAAGGTAAAGGTGCCCTGTGGAGTTTTCCTGTAAACACAGAAAAGTTAGGGTTGCATTCATCATACTCATTGTGTGCATCCCAGGGGTTTAGTAAACAGGTTGAATGCATTTCCTTCCTCACAAAACATTTTTCAAAGCTAATTTTGTAAATATGTAGTAATTTGTTCTTGTTTATATTTATCTTTAGAAATTGTGTCTTGTCCTTTGTTGGCACATTGCTACTCTTCTTCAGTCATTACTGCCACTAATTGTCAATCAACAGAACCGTGTTAAACCTATGACAGGATGGGAATTGCATCTCTGAAATATACATGCTTGTGTGCACCAAACAAACAGATCAGGAACCCATTAGTAAAAACTTTGCACTATATTATTACTAGAGGTAAATAAACTCCACAGGATACCTTTAAGTAAGTAATTATGTTCAGTAAATGGTCACCAATCTCAGATGCAGATACTAACCGATACACCTTTATTTTGATTAATTCAGGTGTCTACACAGACCACGTTGCAGTTTTTCCATTTGATCTGTGCTTTGATTTTAACCCACAGCATCTTTTTAGGTTAAGTTTAGTTTATTTTCTTCATACGGGACCACACTCATTGTGCAGTGGAGAGTGAGCATTGCCAAATGAAGGTGGCAGCACTGCAGTACTGAATGCCTGCTGTGCTGCACTGCTAAAATTCTGCTCTTTATATGGGACCCTGTAACATTCTTCACTTGCTACTGAGAATATATGTTCTTATTTTCACTGAAGAACAAATTGATATCTATGATAAGCCACCTGTCTGTGTTTGGTGTCAATGTCTGTGTCAACAAAGGTAAAAGCATACAGGATCTGCAAGCTCTACTACTTTACTGCACAAAACAGGAAGAGAGTGATGACAACAGATGATGGTGGAAGTGAGAGGCTGATGGGATAATGTTTCAGCAACACATTTGACCTCTTCAGAATCTCCAAAAATGTATTGCAGAGGGTACAACTAAGATTGCTGCCCTTCAAAAAATATATTTAAATTGGTATATGCTGGCATGAGAAAAAGGCCAAACAACACCCCCCCCAATTTAAAAGTCCTAATGCAAGACCTTTAACTTCTACAACTACAGTAATTTATTTTTGTTCAGTATTAAACAAGTGTACTCACACAGCCCTGTTAGTATTGACAGCGCATTGTTGTTTACTTCTGTAAAAAAACAGATGGCCTTAACATATTTGATGTTGGGGGAGGGGAGGGTGGCAGCAGGTTCATGCTAGTTTAGTTTTGTGTGTGTTTCTTGTGCAAGCGTCTGGTATTTTATTTGCCCTCGTCCTTTTCTGCCTGTCTCTTCTCCCCTTATACCTCTCTCTCTCAGCTCTCCTCAGCCTCCAGCCAGCCTTGCTGCAGACAGGAGGTCAGGCCATGCCACTCCGCTCTGCCTGCTGTGAGCGCTGGGTCACCGAGCTAGATAACACCACCAACTGTTCAATATTTGAAGAAATCAAGCATTCTGTTTGTTTGAAATCTCACTGTTTGTTTGCATTCTTTCCACCTCCCCTGGTAAATTTTGTACTTTATGTAGAACAATGGAGCAGCTCAGCAGTGCAAAGTAACAAATTAGGACTTTGAGAAAGCTGTAAAGCAGTAGTTATTTTGCATTATTGTACTTCATGAAGTAAAATAAATATATGTTCTAACTCCTGGGTTTCGCTAAATTTCAAAAACCATCTCCTGTTGAACACACATTTCACAGGTTTTGCATTAGACATGGGTTGTTCACAGTAATGAATCAAGTGAGTTATTCCCAAACCTAGCTTCAAACCTGCAGTCTTCTTGTTCATTTACATCGGAATTATATCTGCACTTAAAGTTTACTTTAAGTGTATTTAAGAGCATTTTAAACGTGCCCCTGGAATTTAAAGCAGTATGAGAATTTCAGTTAAGCCGTGTTGCTTCCCCCTCAAGTAAGACATTTTGGCACTTCTCTGTTGCTGTTTATCATGAATATTCAAAACTACAACGTAGTCCTCAAATCACACACCTAAAGTTCAGATAAGTGAGGAAGTATACTCCACCACAGTCAGGGTGCTCAGAATTATATGTCTTACTCAACTTTTGTAAAAGTGAATGTTAGCATTTCTTCTTTGGTCACCAGTGAAAGAAACTAGTAGTGAAACAAAGAGCCACTGTTATGGGTGTGCTGTGTAAAAACATGCTATTTAGCTCTGATGTACAACTGAGCCACACAGTTTCACCCACAATAAAAAGTTGGTTCATTTCATGTTTAGGGGGCCATGCACAAGATTTCACATGGTCTAATTTGATCTCGAATTGTTTGGCTACATACACTGTTCACAGCCAAGAAAGGGGACACCCACAATGGTTTTTCAATAAAAGCATTACAGACATGTCCTTCCAACAACATAACCCAGAACTCGCACATAGGCAGATACAGCCTAAATATGCACATAACACATTGCTCGAGTTGCCAACATGCCAGCATGTGGCAACCAATGATTGTATACATGGACGACATGACAGCTCCCTAAAAGTGAAGCCAAAACGTTTCAGCCGCCCCCTGATGGCTGGCTGCAATATAGGTACTGAGACCCCGCCCCCTTCATGCTAGTGGATGGGGCATGGGCATGAAAAAAAGTGCATGAAAATACATGCATGAAAATACATGCTTGAAAATACATGCTTGAAAATACATGCATGAAAATACATGCCAAATAGATGATACCTGTCATTTTAAGCAGTTTTTATCACACTGATGTCTGCTCAGGTGTTCGACAAATACTGAGAAGTAATACCTCTTCTTTTATAGAGCCTAACTTTCACCTGGTAGAAAAACACAAAACTTTTCCATCACTTTCATTCATTTACTTCCAAAAGGGCAAATGTATTCCCTTGGAACCGTTCCAACTGTACACATAAAGAAGAACAGTAAAAATGCCATGCGGCATTTTAGCAGAGGTTAGTGTTTTAGATGGAAGTGTAAATAATGCATTGAACCCACAATAACTGCTTTGTTGGCCACTAGCACAGATTGTAAACATAATATTGGCATATCACCACCTTTTAAGTTGATATAGCAAATTTATAAAAAAGTTGCCAGTTTACACGGATACAGTTTAGAACAAGACTGGAATTTTTTGGGGGGTTGTGTTTCTGACAACCTGGCAAATGTGGGCCTATCTTTCCTTTGTGCTCTGTTTGGTTTCTACAAGTCTTTGAGGGAAATATCTATCTAAAGCTTGCTGAACTATCTATTACGGTCATTAGCTAGTTGCTAACTTTGATTTTCTGCTATTTGGCGATGGGAACGTAGCACACAGTACAGGTGCTGCTGGGAACAACAGCGAGAGTGAACCAAAACAGCTAATCTGTGGGACGGAAAACCACCGAGCTGAAAGACGCCAACGCCTTATGTGCGAGAGGCTCTTTAACAGTGCATATTGACACAGTGCTGCTTTGAATGAAATGTTAATGCTCGCATGCTAACATGCCCATAAAGATAATGCTAATATGCTGATGTTTCGTAGCTAATGTTTAACATGTTGTCCGTCATAGTTTAGAATGTTAGCATGCTGGCATTTGCTTATTAGCACTAAACACAAAGTGTGCTGAGAATCATGAATTCTGTTTCAAGAATTAGCTGCATGTTCGCGCAGCCCATCAAGCGGGTAATTTCCACTGAGGATAAGGGGACATGTCCCCCACACTTTTATAGTTTCATACAATTCTCACATTTAAAGTTTTTCTGAATATTGCAATCATACTGTCCTGCTACAATAGACCAGAGGAGAGAATACCTAAGTTAATAAAAATGTTGATACACTCCTTTAGTTTTTATAATGCATTCAAAGCAAAGAGTTTAATGAGAAGCAGCAAGTGCCATGCAAACTTTTTTTACCCCAGGTTTTGCCTCTCAGGCGTCGCTCTGGCCCCCCGACCTCAAGCCTGAATAAAATACCCTGCCAACTTCTTTTTATTTTGGATAATATTTTTATTTACAAATAATTTTCCCCAAAAAGATGCTAGAATTGAACAGTAGCTAAAGTCAAGACAGTAAAGCACTGTGCTTCTTGTAAAGATACATTTCAACATTTTTTTATTAGGTTTGAGGTAACTCTAAAGGGAGAAAGGGTTATCTAGTGCATTAACAATACAGAGATAAAGATTGCATGTTTTGCCATTATTATGAAAATCTTGATAATCATTTTATATTTAAGCCAATAATTATAAAATTACAGTCTGTGCTGATCCCCCATTTGTTACCTGATGTGATCCGTAAGTGTTGATGTTTTAGAAACTGTATGCGAGCAGGGTTTGCTCCTCATTGTCAGACGATCTCACATCATCCTCCACATCATATAGCAGCCTCTCTCTCTACAGGTTCTTTCTGCCTGTCTTACTAACACTGTCTTACCATAATGTCCTCTACAGACACCAGTACACTTGAGGGGTTTAAGGTAATTGCACTCAGGGCTTCATCTTAGCGCTGCTCTCTCACATGTGGAATCATTATCCAGGCTAACAATTACAGCCTGCTCTAGTAATTGATCAGAAAACTGTCTCAGGGAGGTTAAAAGGTATTAAATATCACCACTTTCTTAATTTACTGCGCCTGTCAAATAAAAAAGGAGAAAGAGGGGTGAAAATAGGAGTCTTCAGCCTTTTCCTTCTCTCAGCTTAAATAATGACCCCCAATTAGAGTTCTTCTCTGTTACTATGCACTGCTGTAATGCAGGTCTGTTGGCCCTGTGGCTAATTTTGTGTACACAGGGTCATGAAGATTTTAATTTATTGTCTTGGCATTGTAGATGTTTGCGTGTGTGTGTGTGTGTGTGTGTGGGTGTGTGTGTGTGTGTGGGTGTGTGTGTGTGTGTGCGTGCATGTGTTCATGTTTGCTTTGTGCTTTTTTGTGCTTTTTTGTGCAGAAATGTATATGCAGTATGTGTATGTGCATGCATTTATTTGGGTGTTTTCTCTTATTTTTCAACTTGACTTTCACCAAATCACCAATTCTAATGAGTTGCCACAGGCAATTATTGCCTACTTTAGCGCTGACCCTACAAGATGAGGGGGTCAGGGTGTGCTACTTTGTGCCTTTGTATGCATCAAAATGGGGAGGGGAAATTATCAAAATGTGCAAAAACAAACACAAGATGTTCATTGTGGACTAAGTGGTCCATTATGTGCACAAATCTCCCTTTGTATGTTATTAGAGCACCCTCTGTACTTTTATTACAAAAAATAACTTGTTTGATCTTAAAGCAAGACTATAAATATATCAGATGCTAGATAGCAATTAATTCATTCTATTTTTTTTACTACTTTCTTTATATCATTAGTAAGGTAAAGCTAATTGATGAATTACATGATTTACTTTCACATACTGATGTGCATACACATTCAGACATCATCTCTGATAAAATCCATAAATATCAGGTCAAAATGTCCTCATTTGCTAGGATTTTATCATCTTTGTATCACTTTAAGGGCAATAGGTCCTCAAAAAAATGGGAGCAAAAGAACACAGACTGTACATAAGTACATAAATAAACAGTCCCTTAAAAACAACTTCAACACCTTTACATATGTGCTTACAATGATAGGCAGACAGGATGAGGTTTAGGGGGTGATGAGAGGAAGATGAGGGAGGAATGGAGGGATAGAGGGTAACAGCAGGGGACAGCAGGGCTAGCAGGGTGAGCGACGCTCTGTGCCTCTCAAATCAGGTCCATTTTTTCATTAGCTCATATCCTTGCCAGGCTTTACAGCTGGCTGATCAGCAATCAGCGGCCGTTTGTTTCAATCAGGCAGCACCTCCACTGTTACAGACAGGGCCAGATTACCAAGAGAGGGAACAAGGGAGAGATGAGGAGGGGAGGAGAGGAGGAAAGTGAGGGGGTGAGGGGAGGGGAAAGGAGGCAGTGGGGGGAGGATGTCTTTACTTCACCATCACAAAGATGAAAGGGGTGAAGCAGGGGACATGCAAATACAAAATTTACAAAATGGAGAGCAAGGTAGTTGCAAATGCAAGGTTTTGAACAATAGAATGAACTGTACTGGAAATGAGAAAATGCTCACTGTCACTGCAGAGACAATGGAATGAGGCTAATTTTATTTCAGTGTTGCCACTTGTATGCTGGAAAAGTTAAGGAAGAAAAAAGGGAAAGCTGAATGATTGGTGCACTGCAAGAGGTATCTCTTTCAACAAGTCTTTTCACTGAAGTCTTTATTTTTTGTAAAACAGGTGAAAAGAATCTATCATCGGGCAAGACAGAGATGAGAGCTTCTCTTGTTTTACTTTTTTAGATTCTGCTAGAGAAATTTGCATATTTTGTGTCATGTTTCAAGATATTGTGGCTTGTTTCTAACAAAAATCCCTTGACAGGTGAAATCAAATGAGGAATTATCTCATCCCCTCTGTCCAAATTACCCTCTCATTTAAAGAAAAATAAGACTTTAAGATCACATATGAGATAAAAAGACTTATTGAGAGTGAGGTTTTTTTTTTTTTGCAGTGAGGGGAGGTGCGAAGTAATAAAGAGAAATGAGAATGATATCTCTCTCATCCCTCTTCCAGTCGCCAGCCTCTCAGTGTTGAAAGGACAGGGTGAAAAAAGATGAGAATGAGGGATGATTTAAAGGGGAAAGCCAGCACCGTGCCCAGGGAGGCCTTGTGCCTACTCAGCGTGCCCAATGAGTGGCGGAGACTGAGGCGTGTTGGATCTATAAGCAAAGTATTTATCCTGCCAGAGACCCTGAGAGATTAGCCTCTGCAATGGTGATTTATACTGACACACAGCCATCTTTTACCTTATACTACAGACATTCTCTCTCTTTCTCTCTCTCTCTCCCTCTCTCTCTCCTTCTCTCTCTCCCTCTCCCTCACTCTCTAGCCCTTCATTCCCTCTGGATTGTGTCTGTCAGTGGGCCCTGATGCCCAGTTAGCCTCCAGCTATGATATTTGATCATAGTAACTACTGACTCTGTCACCTCCATTTCTTTTCTGTTCAGATACATTATATATAAGGCTGCTGAGACTTGGATGTATGGTGGAGAGAGCGGGAATCATATGGAGATGAATTAAAACAAGTCTGATGAATAGAGCAAGTTCAGCTGCTGACACGTTGGATGCAGGTTTATTTAGCTGCATGACAAGCTGGTTGTTTTCTCTGTATAAACATGACAGTTTAGATGTATCACAGTAATCAAAGCTATTAGACTTTAAATTGCACTTATATAAAACTAAGACTCAATTACAGAAAATAATATTTGGTTGTAGAATATAAGCAAACTATGATCTGTTCGATATATGTTTTTGAAGACATATTCTGACAATGCTGTTTTTTTTTCAGAAACATATTTTGAGGCATCGTCACCAGCATTTATAATGACAAAATTTAGTAGCATTTTTACAAAAAACTTTAACTTGTGAATTTGCACCACTTAGCGACAGCAAAGTATCTTCCCAGGGCTGAGTTCTGAGGGAATGGAGACAGACAGTCAAAAATGGGGGAGTCTAACATTTACAAAAAACAAAGATTTCTCTCAGCTGATTTACAATCCATTGTCAAGTCTTATGTTATCAACAGTGCATTATTCTCCTATTTTCAGTAACAGCCAGTGCGATGTGACCAGTCATTTGAGCCTCTATTTGCCCCCATTGTAGCCCCCGACCACCCCACCACTGCTTTAATTGGCTGGGCTCAGACAAATACAGTGTGACAGCTAAAAGCAGCAGACAAGTTGGGACATTATGCTAATTATGAGATGTCATTACATCTTTAAGGGAATGGCTGGTGGGCACAGAGGCAGGAAGGAGGATGTCAGCAGAAGCCAAATCAACACAAAGTCAATCCATTAGCTGGCCTGATCTGAACCCCAACAACCTCCCCTGCCCTTCTTCCTTCTTTAACAACTAAACCTTAACACCAGCACCCTAGAAGCCCTGCCAGTGTCTAGTCTGACCCATTAATGCAAACACAACAATGCCATGACGTATATTCTCAAGCCCTCACCTCAACAGGTAAGATTGTTCCAGTGAAGACCAACATGTCATCAGCAGCTTTTTGGTTTGACATCGGTGTGATATTTTTACATATCTAGTCGTATCAAACGATGTGCACGCTCAAATAGCATGTTTTTTTTCTTTCTTTTTTTTTTAACTATACATTAACATATATGGAGTTTTGTAGTTGGAGGTTCTACTTGTCCTTTAAGGTTTTTTTCCATTCTGTATGCCCATTTGAACTTTCTTAAAACCATATCCTCAGTGTTGCTTAACATAAAGACACTGGACACTCTTGGATTACATAAAAATCTCATGGGTCTTTTCAGTTTTAAATAATCTTGTTCTGTCTGTCTGTTGTTTTGTTCATGTTCTATCTGTGCTTTAAGTATTACAGACAGATCTGGGTACTACAGTAGCCATGCGTTACATCTACCATGGAGAAGAAACCAGACACCTGTTGAAAAACAAAATTTGGCAACTATGTGTTTTGAATTCACCCAAAATTTGCCCAGAAATTACAGGTTTTCACTGCTGTGGTGTTTAGCTCTCATCTGCTGAGCACACTGAGCAATGTGAAAAATCTTCAGTTCAGTGCCAAAATGCACCTTGAGTGTTAGTGTTTTCTAATTTTTTCCCCCCAGTTACAGGCTGTATACAGGCTTTTTTTTTTTTTTTTTTTTTAATCAAAGAACGAAGCAGAAGAGAGGGACTAAGCAGCAAGACGAAAATACTGTAGGTTATTTCATCATGTCAACATGTTGGCCAACCAGACCTCAAGTGTTGTCACAGCCTCCACAGCCTGTGATTCTGTGAAAGCCTGATTTAAAACTTTGTAAAATGGGCATAAACCTTGCAAAATACCTGTGGTATTTTTTTAAACCTTTTTTTATTATATATATACTTATATTATATAGAGTATATATATATGTAACATATATAATAGTGTGTGTGTGTGTGTTTACTGCCGCTTTTAATGGCTTTGAAATGAGAGAGTGAGTCTCTCTCTATGAGGTCACTGAAAGTTACCTGTCACAGCAGATTGTCTGTGTAACACAAAGTATGCCTCGATTTGCAAACACACAAACATGCACACACACATTTAATGTAGCCATAGTAATGAAATATCTATGTAGGATGACTAAGGGATATTTTAATGTCTAACTTAAGATATCATACTGTGAATCCAAATGTAATTGAATGGAAAATTTAAAGTATATGGTATCATTTGCACTGATAGTGTTATTGCTGTGTCACTCACTGTGCAAATTAGACAATGTCTAATATTTTCTCCTTCAGTGACAACAGGTATAGTGGGTAATCAGCAACAGCAAAGGCATTCACACACACATGCACACATGGACTCACATATTCGCACTCAGGCATAGAGCATTCATCTCTCACTAATCTAACCACAGGGATCCCTCACAGTTGTGGCCCCTAATAGCAGGAGCTGTCAATATGGATAAGCTTAGTGAACCCAAGGCCATAACAAGCCAGACCCCCACCACCCACCACCATACACACACACAAAAAACCCCCCATCTATACAATACACACATTGCTAAGGCTCGCACACTCCCTGGCTTTGATCACATACATGGACATTGAGAATATAAATTCGGAATATCAGACAAAATCGTGATAAATTTGTCAAATATATACGCTGTAATACATCTCAGTCTGGTGCTAATTGAATTTTATCCATTACACTCCAGGCTCCACAGTGGTATAAGGCACAACATGGCAAATAATTAACCATTCATTTTCAGTGACATAATATTATATGGATGACATCAACAGGCCTCTACCAGGGGACTTGTATTGATGAACTCAAAAAGCTCATCTGGAGTAAAAATCTGACTGTATGGAAAAAGTGCATGTCAGTCATTGTTTTACTCTGCCCATTCTCTGAGATTAAATTAGAATTTTTTTTTTTTTTAAGTCAAAAGAAGAAGAATCATCAAGCCGATAATAGGATTACTGTTTGTTGTTTGTTTGTTATGGATGGTGGATTAAAAAGAAAACCAGGGTTAAATGCAGGAAAGATTAGCACAGGCTGTGTAGTTATCGCCCTGCCGTTTCATAAAATTAGCAAACGCAACAGACTGAGAGTTCATTTGCATGAGGAGATAACGCTGGCATTGTTGTATGAGTGTTGCTGCTAATTAGAGGTTGTGCGAATACTGTTATGATGAATTAAACCCTTCATCATTAACACTGAGAAAACTCACAAATGATTGGACAAAGGGGGGGGGATAGCTGAAACAGGAGCTTGAAAGAGTATTTACAGGGTGTCAAGCTGACTGACACCCCCCTACCCCAAAAAGTGCCAAGGGAGGGGCGGCTTTCCCTTTTGAATATTATCAAAGTCAGTAAAGCCCCAGATTGAAATATTATGGGGTTTAATAAGACTTGGAGGTGTGACCTGCTTCTTTGTGATGGTTTGTGTGTGTGTGCCTGCTGTATGTGGTTGGTGTGTGTATGTTGTCCGTGTGCACACTTGTGAGTGTATGTGTGTGTGTGATGTGTGTGTATGCGTTTCTGTACCATACTGTATGTGTGTGTTTGCTTTATCTAAAGTGGTTAATTAAATAGCAGAGTGGAATTGTCATTTAGTTTTAATTATGTGCCATAAATGAGGAGAGCAGCCGGCTCACTCTCTCTCTCTCTATGAAGTGGTCCTTCAAAAACATCAGTGAATAAAACCTAATATACGGTTCAGTTCGAAGTTATGCAATCTGATGAGAGTTGAGGGGGTAGTGGAGAGTGGGGGTGGTGGAGAGGAGGGGGAAAAAGGGAGATGGTGCTAATTAAAGTCAGCTCTCTGTCAGTTCTGGTGGATAAACACTTCAAGAAGCTTTGCAGATAGACGAGAGATGCCTTTGTGTCAGGGAAATCTCTCTTACGTGGAAACGTACTCTGCAAAGGGTGACAATCCCCAGGGAGAAAGCGTCTGATAAGGACCTTGTCTCGGTTTTTAAAAAGTCAGAGTAGGCCTCATTAAGGACCAAAGTCATGTAGCTATGGCCTTCGTCTAGTTTCCATTCTATAGTAACAAGAAAAAATAAACACTTAGATTGTGAATTGTGTTGCCAACAGATATAAGTTAGGTCGTGCAAGTGGAAAATATAAATTAGTGTAAATTTCTGCGCAATATCTACCACATGATGCTGACTGTTTTGCTCAGCAGAAATCTAACAACAATCTATTAATTTGCACAAGATGGCCTTTACATTAAATTTCTTTTCAGCAATATGATACAATTGTAGCAGAGAATGAAATGCACTTTGTGTAGATTTTTTTTTCACTATTCAAACCGGGCTGATGCTGGAGAGACAGTGGACCAGTCAGGGCTATGGGGGTCATCATTGTGCTATCTGGCTACACCCATTGTGACAGACAAGATGAACTTGACGCAGCTGTACAGGTTGCTGTAAGCCGAATACTGAAAAAGGGCTCTTAAACTGGTCGCCATTTGGACTCTGGCGAAAAACATCAGCGGAACTGATCCTGACAACCACTATCACTTAAAAATGATATGGGGGGGACAGTGAGATATGTGGGATAGATATGCCACATGCAAAATGTAACAAAACAGCTCCCCTTCCTAAACAGAATTTAGCAAACATGAATGTAATGTCCGGATGAATGAGTGCAGCAAAACAAAATTGCAATTCAGTCTAATAATCTGGCTATTTCACACTAACCCAAACTGGTTGTTATTATACTGACGATTTGTTAAATGTTTTAAAAAATCTAACAGTAAGAGATACTGGAGGATGTGTGAGCATTGGCTAAGGTCACTAGCAGGAATGTGCAGCAGCCAGATAATGGCTACGTGAAGTGTGTAACGCTCCTCATACTGCTAAAATAAGCACCTCTTCAAGTATTACCAAATATGTTCAAAATTTCATAAATGTCAAAACACACACTCTCCTAGGTTAATGGCATGGTAACCTCTTTCATATTGATTGCCGTTGATCCTGTTCTCATTAGTCTGCTGTGGTTTGCTGATGTTATTTTGTTACTTCCTGGTCAGCAGATCTGCATCTTTGTTCTTGTAGATGTTGGTCAAGGGTTGAAATGAGCGGCTGCCGCGGCTCCGAGGGGCCCCCGTGCCTGCAGGCAAAGCTGACCCCGCTGTCCTCCTCTGACTGTCTGCGATGAGGCAGCGATCCTTGCTTCAGGCTACAAACATACAAGGGAGGGATGGAGCAAGGGAGGGAGGGGGAGAGCAAGGCTACATGGGGCAAAGGCTTAATTTGCCTGTTTTGTCACTAAATTTAAAAAGGGACCTGCCCAGAACTGTAACATTTTACACCGTGTTTAATCCCACTCTGTCATGGCAAACAAGGGGCTAATGGGGAAAAATGAGGTGAGAGAGTCAGGGGTAGGGTTGGTTGAGAGGTTTTCTCTGAAGTCTGGGGAGCTGGTTGACTAGTGGTTTGCATAGATATTTGCATCCTCTACACAGCCAAACACCTATCTATTAAATGAAAAAGCACATTCAATTTGTAATTGAATATACTATGTATTTAAAGCAATGACCTGCAGGCTTCATATCAAGATGATTAGTGATTGAAAATTCATGCATCAATTAATGTTATTTTCTAAGACTGTCTCCACCAAAAGAATGACACAGTGGCTATTTGCTCAAATGCTAAGAATGGCCTATGTTTACATTTTCCTGACAAAATGCATCTTGTGACAGTGTAACTAAAGACTTTCTTCTTTCAGCAGCAAAAGCTAAAGATGTATGGCGTTTTTATCCTCCCGAAACCTCATAGTGAAGTGGACAAGTTTCATAGTCAGGTTTATAAATGTGAGACAGCACCAGAGAGTGTGATTTACGTGCCATTGACTATTTACAATTATCAGTGGTTACTTTAAACTAACCACAACCAAGTGCTTTTGGTTTTCATCACTTAAAACCAAACTTTTAACCATAGAGCTGAAGAAACACAAAAAGCCAATATATCTTGCTTTTGGAAGATTCATATGGATTAATTAGAATAGGCACTAAAAGCAAACGGTTGAGGTAGTTATGAGGACTTTTATTTTCTTATGTTTCTGCATGTATGGCCTATATGAACCGTGTTTACCCTCCTTTTTAGGCTTATTTGAATCACTCGTAGGTGGTACTGCAGGTAGCTTTATCATAGGATAAACAAGGATGAGGTCTTTTGAGTAAAAATTGCAGTAATTGTTTTTCATCCCTGTATTGGTTTACTAACCTTTTTTATTTACCTCAACAACAACGTGCATCATGTCCTAGTGGCTGTGAAAGGGGAGATAGCAAACAAAAAAGGTATTTAGTGGAGGGCCTTTTTGGAACTACACCACATTTCTCTTTGAGTGACAGCCAGCAGTATTTTCAAGGCTTTCCTTCCTAGTGAAGCCTGGGCGACAAACTGCACATCACAAGCCGGCCAAGATGGCATCCATCGCACAGCCCTGCCACTGATCTCACCGCCATCGGCCGCCAATCAGACTCATCACATAGCTGCCTTCTGCTTACTGACAGCAGCCAGGGCCAAAAAAGTTAACTCTTCCTCCACCAGCCTGGACAAAAAAACACTATAATAACTGCCTTTTTCTCTCCCTCTCCTTTTCTTTGTTTCTGGTCAGATATTATCTGCAGAAAACAGGATTGAACCACAGCGAGCAATCACTCTCTCCAGGATCCACCTCAGCCTTCTCACTGTCACCAGGACAGCAATGCAGCTGTGTTTTTTCTTCTTTTTTTCACAGCTAGGTCAGCCTTATCATCTCAGTTTGCATACACAACACTGTGGTAAATTATTGTGTGAATGTGCATAGTGAACATCTCTAACTTAATTGGGAATATTGAATAGCAGATAATTAGATATTTGATGTGACACGTGGCGTCTAATGGGCTTGATGCAGTGGTCTCATGTTGTTCCCATAGCGAGAGGAATTTTTGATGTGTTGTCAGGCCCCAGTGTAAAAATAACTGAAGTGACAGCAGTGACTTGGTTGTCAGTGTTGTCGAGGCTGGTGCGGATTTTCACAGCCGTGGGTCCTGTGTATCTGTGTGTGTGTACGCCTGTGTGTATGCATGTTTGTGTTGCGTGCGTGTCTGTGTGCATGTGCACATTTGTATACGTGTGTGCGTGTGTCTATGCTTGTGCACGGCAATGTTGTGGGTGACAGTGCTGATCGTTGTGTGATGACAGCCTATCATTGTCGCTGTGCAAGAGTGAGAGTGGCAGGGGGCCTTTTTGGCATGTGTTTTCTCCACGCCTTCATCTGTGTCTATGGCACTGCGAGCTTGGCTTAACAAAGGAGAAGCAGGGTGGGGAGGTGCGGATGGGGGTGGGAGTATGTGTGTGTGTGTGTGTGTGGGGGGGGGGGGGTACTGGGTGCCGGATGTCTGGGTGGGGCTAGTTGTGGAGAAAATGTGTTGGTAGCATAGTTACATGGTGTCACCTCCATCTATGGTTGAGGAACAGGAGACAGAATTCACAGACTGTGGGGCAAAAATTCGCCATGGCAACCAGATTCTTTTTAAACTCTTTTGTGTTGGTGTATTGCTTCAGTAAAACACAGCTAACTGATGTTTACTATCGGTCATATTTAAGGTGTTTATAGTGGTAACTTGTATTGCTGCTGGTTTGCCAGATTCATTTTGGCATATGAGAATCCAGAAACCAAATTAATTGCACCAAGACATTTACTGGATTCCTGCACTTAAGCTTTGTTTCAAAGAGCAAAAATATCAAGTAAGCCTGGCATTTCCAACAAGTGCCATGTGGGAGCAGTCATTTCTCACTCTGGTCGTAAATTTGGTATGGGGAAGGACTTTTTAAAAAACTTGCCTTAAGGCATTATTCAGTGTGTTTTAAGCACAAGGATCACATGTTTGTCTGTCGAAGCAAAGATCTAGAGGGCTGGTCTGGAAAAACCTCTCTCTTCTTGGTGTCATTACTGTGGTCATATTTGGACAAGAAAACAAAAAGCTGTGATTTCTCTAAACCAAATGCTTTGAAAATACCAGGGAGGTTGGCCTTGGCATACTTCTGAACCAGCTAACTTCATTTGAAATCGCCCATAAAGGCTGTTGAACAGTGTGCGCACACAAACACACACACACACACACACACACACACACACACACACACACACACACACACACACACACACACACACACACACACACACACAAACACACAATGGGTAAAATAAAATTATCGAGACAAGGAGGGGACAAGCTGTCTATTAAATCAACACCCAGGAACTGCAGATCCTTACCTACCCACCACTACAGTGATACATGGCCATTAACTGGACTGTCAGCCCATCTGTACTCTCTAGATATACCAAAGCCTCTATTTATCTGTAGACTCTGACCAGTTTGTATACTAATAAGAGATATAATGTACAGCAAATGGTTTTTTTTATGTATAAATGTCTTAATATTTGTTTCTTTCTTGCCTCTATTTCCCCTGCTTTAGTGTGTTTTCAAGCACAGTTTTAGTTTACATTTTCCTTCTTAGTTCTTTTTACCAGACATACTGTGACAAAACCTTTCATTTACTCTTTTATCAGAGCTTAAGGCAAACTCTCCAGATGCGTCACTCCAGACATGCCACTCCATGTTGTAAACTCTGAGGATCGTGAGAAACGTACGCTTCATAAGTGTGGAGGCAGTTAACCTTTAATAAACAGATGGACAACTCCAACTGGTGCCGTGAAATTGACAAGCTCGAAATAACATCGGAACGATTACATGCAAGCTGGCTACAGTGGCAGTCTGCTTCAATTTCCCTTGATTTCACTTTCTTTTTTTTTAAAAAAAACTGCTAGACTGAGGTCTGAGGTTCTCAAAGTCATGTCTGGGGGACATGTAAAGTCCTCAGCAAAAAGAGAATGACACTAAGAGAACATAGGTCTCTCTTTATTACCACCTCACCTGAATCATATTCAGCCTTAATTTTGAAATTAACATTAATTTATGGGTAACTCATGAAATCAGAAATAACACCACAGTATTCATGCCAGTTATTCATCACAGCGACAAAAAGGCCTCTCTTGATACTTTCCGGGCATCAGTGCAGTCCAAGAAACTCTGTCAGCAACATCTGACTACAGAAACTTGAACCACTAATGGTAATGGTGGGTCACAAGGGAGCACTGATAGAGCTGGCTAATGCTGGCAAACTGCTTCCAAACTAACACATTGTAGTTCTTTAAAGAAACCAAATGAATGTACAATACATGCCCCTTAGGTCGAAAGCCTCTGGGAAATGATCTTTTTATACAAGTTTTGCAGAAAGCATTTAGACTTTTAAAGGGACACTAAAACCCTCCATTAAAATCCATAAAAAGCTCTCATTGCATTGTTTTCCAGACTGTTGAAAAACTCCCCCACACAGAAGTGGAATTATTTCTCTGGCCATGCATCTGATCTTAAAGTAATATTAGGAAAAACATATTGAATAGTTATGGTCAGGGGAGAAACAGCCATTAGGGCCATAGAGGTTAGATCATCTGTACCCTTTCCTGTGTAAGTTGATGTCCCATCTTTGTAATATGGGTCTTTCACTAAATGGATAATCTGTGGTTTGAAACATTTTTAGTATTCAGCACAAGCAAACTTTTGTTTTGCTCCTATCACTTTTACACACTTAAAAAACAATTGCAGCGTTGTAATAGTAGCCCAGTTTGTAGCTTCAAGCCTACAGCTAATTTTTAAGATTCCATAGAGTCTGATAGAACAATGTACCAATTGACAATGTGAATGTCACTGCCTTTAAATCACTATAAATCAGTATCAGAATCAGAAAAACTTTATTGATCCCTGCAGGGAAATTGTTTACTTACAGTTGCACAACATAAAGTAGAGGAAGTAAATTATAGAAGTAAGGACCACAGTAAACATACCAATAATAAGGAATACACAGTATGTTAATGAAAAAAAAAGTTCAAATGCAAACAGCAAAAAGTAATGTGTGAGGTAGAATTGCCACGGGTTTTTAACAATAGCATACAGCATGTCCAGGGTCTTGTCTGCTCTGGTGGTGCAGTTCACAAACTGAGTCAAAGGAAGGTGAGTCTTGTCCACTTGGACTCCCTGCAGAGCATGAAGAAAGCACTGAGGTGCAGAGTCTCGAGTCTCATTCTTGGTTTTGTTTTTTTTTATTTAATGTGTGAATACTTTTTGATGTCAATAGGTAATAAGATTACTTTTGCATATGATATCACTAATGTGGTGAAAGGTGGTTTAATTCTAAGGGTGCACTGCTGGAGAATGGATAAAAAATTTTATTCTGCTTCCAAAATTCTTACCCATAACCTAAACCCTGTTGCCAGACAGCATTTTGATATTGAGCAATTGTGCAAAACATTCAGTGACAGTGTTTTTTAAAAGCCAACGCAAATTTTTAAAAATGTTTTTGTTTCCACAGTGTCTTGGGGAAAAAATGTGCTTATTACAAATAAACTCTGATTAAGGTATAGTAAGGGTAGGGTAACTATTACATAGTTAAAAGTAAGACCTGTGGTTATGTTAAATGAAAAAAAAGGCAAAAATATGATGAGAGTTGTGACGGCCCCCAACATGAGAGTCGGATATGCTACGTGCCCATTCTGCACCCTGACCTCCACACCCTTCATTTCCACCTCCCTACATGAAGGGCAAACTTCTCTTTGTATTGGCACGGGATGTAAGTAGTTTACTGCAGAATCATCCAATAAAAAACTTAATCTCTGAGGTATGGGACTGTAGAACTAAATTTACAAAAATGTGTCGACATAATTCAATTCAATTAATTTTTTTTTTTTTAATTTATATAGCACTATATCATAACAGAGGTTTTCTCAGGGCACTTTTCATGTAGAGCAGGTCTAGACCAGACTCTTTATAATTAGTATATACAGAGGCCGAACATTCCCCCATGAACAAGCACTTGGTGAAAGCATCAACAAGAAACTCTCTTTTGAGAGAGTCACTATTAAAGTATTATGTAAATGGGATTTGGAAAAAGGTTTTTCCCACAGTAAGAGTTTGATCTTATATCTACATTCCATGGTGGCATATGATATTACATACACCTGTATTTTGGAATGCAGGGATAAACTAAAAATGGTTCATTTACTTGGCCAGATGTTCTCTCCATGTTCTACATAAATGTTGGTCAGGTTTGTCAGGTAGCTGTACGGTTGAGACATAGTTGTGACCAAGTTTTGGAGTTTGGAAATGTAGAGTTGCAGATTGCATCTCTAACAGTAGGACAAAGAGTAACAGGTCTACCATTGAAATGTATAAAACATACCTGTTAATTACATACAACCTCCAACTCACCTGACAAGATCCTTGTTGGTGTTCAAATTTCCTGGATAACATGACCAAAATCCAAGCTTAATTTAACTAATTTAGTGGTCTAACCTTCATTAAATTTGTTAAAGTTGTTTATGTACTTAAACTTAAATGTTACATAACTTCTTTCACTTGATGGACAAAAAAACCCCAACTTACTGTATATAGAGCATTATAAAACTAGAGAGTGACAGGACAAGATGCAGGACGGGACACAATAACCTCCTAGTTATAGAAGACCCTCATAACATAACAATTCTTACAGCACATTTTTTCTTGTTAAAGTCTTTACCCTTGCTGTTATTCCTAGATAGTCCTTAGGGTTCCTGGCAACCCACTGAGCTGAACTGAAATTAATACTTTCCATCAAGCACCAGCATCAGTACAGTAACATCAGTGGACAAATGACCTACAGGCCGATGGGACCTCTGGATCCTCATTCATGCCTGCCCTGGACGAGGCCTGTCCAGAAAAAGGGCCCTGAGGGCCCATACTGTACCTCACAGTCATGTCTAATCTGGTTACCCCAGTAACGGCAGGGATTAGGAGTATGATGAGGGAGGGGCTCCTCTAACGAGACTAGTCATATGCATAATTCATGTAAACAAGCCGGGGAAGGAGGGGGGCATGTGTAGTTGATGGTTGATGAGCGCTCCTTGAAGACACTCACACATGCAGCAATTCACAAATAAAACTAAAAGGTAACCACAACTTAAGGGATATCTTATTAACATTTTAATGTCCATATACACATTTGCAAAACACGAACACAGACTTTTGAGATTCCAGTTAGACGTAGCAAAGATCTAACCATACGTACTGTCGATTTTAGGGCCATGCCAAATCAATGTGTCAAACACATTTACATATTCATTCCCAAATGTTTTATTGAGCCATTGAAGCAAAAGTTAGAAACACATCCAATGGAATGACAGAGGGTCATTTCAACAATATTAATAATTTTGAATTCATGAACAGATGTCTTAAGAGACAAGATTATGGCAATGACATCACCAAAGCGTGAGTGAGCTTGTGTGTGTGAGTGTGTGTGGGAATCTGGGCGTCTGCATTAGTGAATTTGAATGCACTTGTTTATGTATATGTTGCGTCTTAGTGGACATGAAAAATGTGTCGCCCCATCAGTGGGTGCTACAGCAAGATGCTGCCTTCCACCACCCTCTGAAAGACACAGACACATACACCCTGTCACCTCCTCGCCCTCGTTCTCTTTTTCCTGCCCCCCCCACACACACACACACACACACACACTCCCCTTCAACCTGCATAATAACTCCCCCTCTGTCTTCCCTGCCAGAGCGCCCATGTCCAAACCAAACACAACAGATCAACAACTCGGCATGCAGATCGTGTCACGGGATAAATTATGCGCAGCATGTCAGCTTTATACGTGGGCTCTCGGCTGGCTGTCCGTGACATGTGTCAGGGTGCCCCTGCATCTCCGCCGTGCAACGCTAATGACGTGATGCTGGGTTAGCCTCCTATGCACCCCACCCCACCTCTCTCCCTGCCCTCAACCACCCCAACCCTTCTACCCCATCACCCACTCCTCTACCACCCCCCACTCATCACATGATGATGAGACAGTGTGTCACCTCCAGAAGGGCAGAAGTGAAAAAAGTCAGGTTTTAAGAGGATAGATGGACAACAATGTCTGGTCCAGTATGAGACCGTGGTGGCTGATGGTTAAGGGCCTTTAGATAGCTGGGTCTGACCAGTGTGGAATTTTGTAAAATTATTAAGTGTCACTTAGTATCTTTAATTCCTGTCAATTTTTTTAAAAAGTGTTTTCCTTTTTTATGTGAAAGGGGGAAAATGAGAATTTTTTTTCATTTGAAAATCAACCATGAGAGAATAATTTAAATAATAATTAATGATGCAAATAATAGAGGCTGTACAATGCAGTTTTTATCAATACAACATCTTTTTTTCCAGAGCTGTACAGCACTGAACTAAATGCCAAAGGCCAATATAAGACTCGTATATCGGTCTCAACCTTCTACATACACAACATGACATGTAAGACCTTTTTAAAATAATTTACCCTTCCCCCTCCCCTCAAATCGCTACCTTTTCTTCCTGTTCAAGATGGTTTCTTTTTTTTTAGTTAATCCCTCCCTTTTTTTTGTTTTTAGTCTTTGTATGCAAATCCTGTCTGAGTTGTCTGAATTATGTGTGTCTGTCCGGGAGCCTCTTTGATTCGGAGTGACTGAGGACTGCACACACGGTGATTGCATCCACTGGGCCTACTCTGAGTCTTGCATAAGTAATTGAGATGTCAGTATGTGTTCTCATATTCCCACAACAAAACTGTAGGAAAACATGCACTGTTGAAGGTCATTTGAATAATTCCTTAATGGAAAGGAGGCCTTGTTTTTCGGGATGCATGAAAAAGCAAATGTCAATGATCAAAATCAAGCAGCATCATATCTCATGGAGGCAGCACTGATTCCTGGAGCACTTCATCCTCTATCTCCCTCTCATTCTCTCTGAAAAGATAGATAAGGGATAAGTGTCTTTGTGCATATCAAATACAACACAAGCCACTATTTCTCAAGGGTCTTTTTGAAACACAAATTAGTTTTGAGATATTTCCTATGTTGACCTCTTTGATTTGAAATAAGAAATGACAGGGACATGGTAGTTCTCATATTAAAAAAAAAAAAAAAAAAAACAAAACCCAAGAGGTCAATGACTAAATCATACATATACATGCTGGATAATGGGAAATATGTCATAAATCTTTCATATATAACTTATTATTGTAACTATAGACATGTCCCCAGGTGATCAGGCAATAGAGATAGATTAGCTGCTACACAGAGAAGGTGTGCACAGAACACATGTAACAGATAAAGCGCAACTTTGCATCTCAGATTAGGAATTCAAATACATAATTCATGAAAAGGTGCATAGTTTATAATGTATATCTTAATGAAAGTAAAAGATACAAAGAAATAAAGATACACAACAAAGCAAACAGGCCCTGCCTCCCTCAAAAAAAGAAAACAAGTAGAAAAAAAATATGTTGTTAGAATAGAATGAATAGGTATCATATCTTGTTTTGTAAAACCACATCTCTCATCCACCAAGATGGGGGAAACATTTCATCCTCTGTATGCTTTGTGTTTAGTCCGAGCTTGTGATGGATGAAGGGCCTGGCGACACACACCTGCAGTTCTCATTCACCACCACATTGTAGCTAAAGGCTTGGCAGATTGAGATAATCTCCTACATCCGTTAGCCCGCCGCTGTCAAACGACATCATTCTCCAAAGACAACTCTGTCACATCAACACTCCCACTGCAAAATAAACCCAACTTGATGAAAGACCGTTACGTGTCCATCACATGTACAAATAAACTGCTACTGACACTAGTCGGAGTGCTGCACTGTGTTACAATGGCACGAGTATCACACTGTAGTGCCTGAAATAATGTTGTATAAATCTGAATCATAACAAGAAAAACTTGCTTTTTTATATACATTATATATACCAAAAGCTTTTTGGTATATAAAATGTGTGCTGGGTATAATGGACCCCACTGGGCTACCTTGTATAGTTAATCTTATGCATAGCAACCCTAGGGCTAGTTGAAGTTGTATAAAAGTACTCTCTGATAAATCAGAATATGTGGGAAAAAAAGGGGGGGGGTTATAGCAAGTTGTTGTTTAGGGGTCAGTAATGTCATCCGATCTGAAATGCTTTTAAGGTGTAAAGTAAATTGACAACAGCTTTTAATAGAGGCCCTTTCTATTAGAATGCTATGCATGACCTGTATGCAATATATATAAATTCTAGGAAATATTTTTACAATAATTAACCCAATTAACACGATGGAAATGAAGAATTAATGACATTGTAATCTTGTAAAACTGTGTTTTTTATAATACAAGTACAACTAATATTGCCAGTATCAGAACATATGGTTTTACTGTGATACCAAACTAAAAATAAACAAAAACCTAATTGCAACATCATATACACTCAGTTTTAGTGTCTGTAATTACATTACCTCAAAGTAAAATGTTTAACTTCCTTCAGAGCAGTTGGTCTAAGAAGAATATAGACTTTTGGTTTTAAGGGGGACGTTCATAGACCCAAGAAATCTCTAGGTGTACAAACAGAACCTATATAGAAAACCCTTTTAGTTAGTGTGTATGGAAGGTAGAATTGTCACAGATCCTGCATTTTTTACAATATGAAGCTGAGCAACATAATTGAATCAAGTCCACATACTGACTTAAATCAATGTAAAAATAGACTGAGGCAGGTATCTTCAGCAAAACATGAACACTGATAACTTCTTCCTGAGTGCAATTTCCACAAAGAAGGGTTTTATCAGGATCCAAACAGATTTCTCCGAATTTAGTTTCTGATCCAGTGCAAAGGCTCTCAGTCGTTGTTGCTTTGTGTGTTGATTCTCTGTCAGACATTGTTTGTTTGTTTGTTTTGAGGTATTTTGGAGGGGTATTAAACCATACGTCGGAGTTGTGTGCAAAGTTGGAGGTTTTATAGACGGCAGACGCACGCCGGGATCCTCAGCAGGAGCTTTGTCTCTGTTTCACGATGATCTTTGTGCCGCTATCATATACAAACCAGAAACAACAACCACCAACATATGAAGCTGAACAAAAGTCAGGAAACCACAGGTGTGAATGTGTGTTTCCACTAAGCATACATATATTTGAGGTAATAACACACCTTGAATCTTAAGAGTTGAACCTCTGAGAGAAGATCAAGAGAAAAAGATCAAACATCACAAGCACTGGGATCAACATACCCTCCGTTATTTAACTTCACGTGTCTGTGGCTCTTAACCACAGACAGAGACCTTTCTATCTTGTCTCTAACAGGCGACACAAATATATAGGGTATACTTCTGGAAATGACAGAATCAGAGTGTAAAGTAGAGTATGCCTTTCCATCCAACATCACTATATCCCTGCTCTGTCTAGGCAGAGGCAGGCACAAGTTATGGAGGTTAATACTCCCTCCCTGTGTTCCCACCAGCCCAGGTAATTTTGTTATTCCATTTGTGCCCTCTGTCTACACCCACCCCTGTCTGCTGTACATAATGGTCCCAGCCCTGAGAGGAAGCAGGCATTTACTTATACAAAACCTTGAGGAAATCCCTACCAATCCTCAGGGCTCACGTTCAGCAGCGCCCAAAACACAAAGGCTATGCAAATCTGCCCAGCCTGCGTTTATCTACCCTCGGTTTCCGTTTGCACCACGGGAACCAGCATTGTGCCGTGCGTGGCGATTATCGCATGTAATTTACATAGAATACGCACAGGAAACAGTGCACTGATCTCTAACAAAGCAGGAAAGAGTCTCTATCGGCTCAGCAGCTATCTGACGGTACAGCAAAATTACAGGTTTAGCTGTGGGGTATTAAACCTACAAGGTGTTTTTTTATTTCTGGTGTGCAGGGAACACTATCTCCTCCAAATGTTGCTTGTTTATCTGCCTTGTTTGTTTTATAACCCAACTCCAGCAGCCCCTTTCTGAGGAAGCTGCATCTTCAGCTGGGCTAATCTGCCCTCTGCCTGTGTTTCCTTTGTCACTGAATCCATGTATCAACACAGCGAGGTGCAGCCAGATTGAGGAGGTGTGTAATTGCACAAAGACACTCGTGCTAATATAGCTGAGAGAATGAGTGTGTGTGACTGACTCAGCCAACACGAGACATGTTGGGAGTGTGAGGAATGGAAGTCATAACACTGCAGCATGGCTTCATCCATACAAAGGCTGGTTCTGTAAGTAGTCAATCAGAAACTTGAGACATGAGGGCGAGATGAGAGATCAAATTCCTGGTGTAGATGCTTTACCTGCGGGGTACCGCCTGAGGAAGAAAATCCCACAACTTGCTGCTTACCTTTGGTTGGGGTCATCCAGAGGTCATTTTAGATCACAAATCACATTTAGCTCCCGCTTCAGCTGGAAGTTTAGGCTTGGTCTACATTAAATGAAATCAGACCTGAAACACAAGAAAAATACAAGAGTGCACAAATAAAAAAGAAAACTCAGGAGAAGCAAAAATAGTGAGAAAAAGCTGCAATCAAAGTGCGACAAAAGCAACTGGACTCTGGTGATTAAGAAGCTGTTTTATTTGTCAAAAAGGTGCAGAAATTATGTTCAGCAAGCAACTGAGCAAATATTAATTTAGTGGAGATGGAAACAAAGTCAATGAAGTGGAACGGGTAATGGTTTCCTACAAATCATCCGGCATCATTTTTGACTGAGTTTATACAATCACACTCGCTGTGGAAATCAAAGGGATTCGGCCAGTAAACCTGTGGACACAATGCCAATTCTGAATTGACACTTTATTCTGAAAAAGATGGGTTTTTTTCCTAAATTCTGAACACACTTTCGAATATGGAGATAGGTATGTTAAGAATATGGCATCTACTGCGTAGGTGTTTAAGACTGTCTCTGGATAATGAAGCAGCCAACTTATGGCCACAAACTGACAAGTATGCTCTGAAATAAATAAGCTTAAGTTGAAATTCAGTTTTGATTATAGCCTCCACGTAGTTACCAGGTTAGGCCCCTTAATTATAACATCCTTATCACAAAAATGACAATTTTTAATGCACAGTGCAAAGTAATGCAGTGTATTTTGTTGGAAACAGTGTTACACATTCAGATGAATCTCTGATCAAGTGAATCATCTCAATAGATGTTACTGGTTGTTTCAGTGGAGCCGGTCAGGAGGCTATATCAAGCAACAGTCACCCGTCTGATTGAGTTCCAAGAAGACAGGCTAAAGTACACTGCCATCATTAATATAACACTGATTCTTTCAGAACAGACCCTCCGAAGGCCAGTCACAAGCCTAGCATGGGTTTCGTACAGTACAATAGGCACCCTTACAGGCTTATCATCCCCGTCATCTTCATCATTATAATGATCATTGGTGGTGTGATGTGGCTCAGTCATCAGTTATAAGTATGACACCAGTGACTTCTTTTTCTCTTAAAATTTTGCAAACATAAAAGCAGTCCTGTTGCAAAATATTAAAAATAGACAGATAAATAAAAACCTCACCTCTGCGATGTTAAGTGTAGCCAAAGAAAAAAAGAGGTTCTATTACATTGGGTTAGGATTTGATATGTGTGTGATGGTTTTTATAGTTTTATACACATTGAGATAATTGCAACAACAAGACAAATGAACACACAACCACAAATGTGTGACTGTTAACAACTGCTTTGGGGTTTATTTTACAATTGAGAAAGAAATGAAACAAACTAATCGGTGCTAAAAAGTTTTTTTTTTCGTTTTTTTTTACAATATTGTCGATAAAACATTGAAATGTATAGGCATTGTGCATCGCTTATTTATTTTCCACACCATTTCATGCATCAAATTGGATGCAAGTATAATTAAAATCATTTCTGTAAACCAAGCCAAAGAAGCTAAATTTGTATTTTCTTTAAAAAAGGACATTTTGTAGCTCTACAGCATATATCTATATACACCATCTGTTTTTATTTTTTTTTTAATCATTTTTGTATATAAAATGACATTATAAAAGTTAGAGAATGCACACACCTTAAGATACAAAGAATGTTGAGCCGTTTCAAATGGTAAGATATGTCTTATGGAGTACTGACATTTCACTTGTAATCATTTACATGTAACAGACTTTTCTCTTTACATTTGAATAAAGCGACACAATTTAGAAAGAGAAAGTTGTATCAAACCATACAACTGGAAAATTGCTATAAGGTGATACTTCACAACAAGGAAAAGTTTTTTGAGCGAACTTGCATACTGACGGCCATTCATTTTCACTGATTGACTCGTAACCAAAAAGCAGCATTTCAGTTTTTCCAAATGTTCACGTGATCTTTTTTCTAATACACTTACAGATTTATTAGCAGGCCATTCATCATCAAAAACGTTGCGGTGACAGGGACCCAAAAATGAGAGGGGGGGAAATGATAATCCTTAATCTTTTAAAATCAATCTGATTTTGACAAATGCAAGATATTTCAAAACATGTTTTCTTTACAAATTCAAAAATCAACTGTCTAAGGTGCTACTTCAGTCTTTCAGGCTATTCTTTCATTCTTTTGGTGTATACATTTAATTTTCACCTTCTTCATATCAAGTATTATACAGTTTTCTCTTCCACCAATTCTTTCCTCTCACCACTTTTACCTTTGAAGCAGTAGTTGTATTTTTGCCATGAAAAGATTAAAATCTTGTGTTTAACCTTGATTCACTAAAATACATGCACAGATCAGACAAATAGCATATAAATATATTACAAAATAAGTGTAAAAAAGCTTGGCAAAACAAAATCAAATCAACATGAAAAGACATGGTCCAGTCAGGCAGTTATCACAACAAAAAACAATAAGACTGATTTTTTTCTGGCGGCTCAGTTCGGCCCAGTGCAGTAACTGTGAACAATGTCATATTAGTGCAATGAAATTCTAGTCAGTTCAACAGCTGTCTGTCTCAACTCTCAGCTTGAAACTCCGCTTAAACCTTCTCCATCTTGTCTAGCTTCTCCAGTTTCTCCAAAGCAGTGACAAACACCAGGTGGTCCTCTGGAGACTTGCCGTGAGTCTTGCTGAGGTGCAGTTTGACTGCGTGTTTGCTGACGAATGTCCGATTACAAAGTCTGCACTGGTACACGGAGCCTATGTCGTCCTCTGGCGTGGTCAAGGCTGACAGGGGGCTGCCGAATGTCATTTTGTCTGTGATCACCTTTGAGGCAGCCTGCTGCTCCCGTAGGTGCTCAGCTGACAGTTTGGACAGGTCCTTCAAGCTGAAGCCCAGGTGAGACTCCAGGTGGCTGATGTAGGAAGAGGGAGTCCTGAACTGGGAGGCACAGTCGCCACAGAGGAACACAGGCTGGCACGAGTCCATGTTCTTGAGAAACTTGGTGCCCCCAGTCCGTCTCAGCTGGTACTTGACATTAGCCAGCCAGTGGGATATGGTGGTCATGGAGAGGCCTGTGAACTTACAGATGTGGACTCTTTCCTGAGGGCCCAGGTCAGTCATGGCGTAGCGGCCCTCTGGGGTCTCCCTCAGGCTGGACGCAAACTGTGCCTGAAGGATGAGGAGGTGCTGGGGATTCCAGTTGGACTGCCTCCCTTTTCTCTTCTGCACAGGAGAGAGGTCCTCTAGGGCATCCTCGAATGCACTGCCGTCAGCATCGGACTTCTCTGAAATGGAGGAGGGGGTTGAAGATTTGGGTGTCAGTCTGCCAGTGAGGTTCTTTACCATATCGGAAATGTCCATTAGAGCATTCTCTCTCAGAGGAGAGGAGACCGAGTCGGGGAGGGAAATGAGGGGTTTGTTACCGTTTAAAT
Source organism: Istiophorus platypterus (assembly GCA_016859345.1). NCBI lineage: Eukaryota > Metazoa > Chordata > Actinopteri > Istiophoriformes > Istiophoridae > Istiophorus > Istiophorus platypterus. The sequence goes on along the minus strand of CM029126.1, from coordinate 20,670,212 downwards.
TATTGTTGGTCAAGAGCACACTGCTGCCATTGTTATTGTTGTTGTTGCTGTTAGTGGAGGACTTATTTTTACTCAGGTCTATGGGCTGGTCACTGTTTTCATACAACTGATAGTGGTTGATGGGCTCAGCTGGCTTGCCCTGAGGAGCTGGGTTGAAAGCTGGCTTATCCATCATGCTGTTGCTGATTTTATAAAGCATAGATAGTGGGTCTGCAGCTGGGTTTACTGGTTTGGAGGCCTTACCCAGGTGTGTGTTCATGATTGACTGGAGTGCGCTGAGAGGGTTGATGAAGGGAATTTCTGGTGAGTGATCAGTGATGATGCCAAGACTGTTGCCATTAGTCACAGGGGACTGACACGCCTCAGAGCCGTTCTTTGAATGGTTGCTGTGGCCATCTACTAGGCTCTCTTTGGGCTCTTTCTTGCAGATGAGCTCGGAATCGACACTGCCTGGGCTACCACTTCTCATACCTGACGGTTTACCTACAGAAAGGTCATTTGGAGATGCTAATTGCTCTCTCTGCTCTCTCAGTGCAGGAGAGGGGGATTTTACTAACGATGGGGGCCGGCATCGTTCCAGGCTCACCATCTTCTCCTCCTTTTCTTTTTTCACAGTGGCAGCTTTCCCTGTCACTTTCTCCACAAGCTCCTCCATGGCAGTGACATTGCTCCTGAGGGGGGTAGGGGAGGAAGGGCTCCGAGGTGAGTGGATGACTGAGTTGGGGTCACTCACCAGGCCTCGTAGCCCACTGTTAAACATTGGCTGCATCTGGACACTCTGGACAGTTGGGGGCAGAGCAGTGGTGGAGCTTTTCATGGCACCCTGCAACTGGTAGGCTGCATGAATGCTAGGATAGCCACCCCATGTGGGTGTGCCTGTCTGGGCCTTGCTGATCGCACTGGATACTGTGTTCTCGAGGGATTTAAGAATATCTAAACCCTCTTTTGGTGTCTCCTCAAGATCTTCTTCTCTAAGATATTTATATGATGTGGCATCAGTCTCAGATTTCTCACCTGAGTCATCTTTCTCCTCCTTAATTTTTTTCTCCACTGACTCACCACCATCAACCTTTTCATCCTCGGTTCCTTCCCTCTTCTCCTCTGAGCCTGAGGAGAGGGCGGGGGACACAGGCTGGGATTTAACACTACTGGGAACAGGGAGTCTGGTGGTGGTTGGTGGCAGTGGGATAGACTGAATCTTCTCTTCCACCACTGGATCAAAGACCAGCTGTTTACCCTTCTTTGATGCAGAATTTGTGACCTTCAAAAAGTGACCTGTAACCATCATGTGAGCAGTCAGCTGTTGCAGTGTATCATGGGAGCTCCCACACTCCATGCATTTGAGAATCTGGGCTTTACGAGCTTCAAACTGCCATGTGTAGCTGGCACCATTCTGGTAGCCATAGCGGTTGTTTGGCGTAACATAGGGGTTTGGTACGACTTTTGTGTCTTTGCCAGCGTCCCCAAGAGATACACTACCACTACCACTACCAGCATGGACAGAGTCCGGGGAGCATGGGGAGACTATAGCATCTTGGATAGCTCGTTTTTTAGCTGAAGTGGGTACTAGTTTAGTGGCCAAGGCTGGCACCGGTTCTTTGAGAGGCACTTTCTGGTAATGCTTGGTCTTGATCATATGAACGCTGAGATCTTGCAGTGACTCGAATGAGTGGCCACAATACATGCACTTCAGGACCTTCTGGGCATCCTCCTTCCCCTCCATCTCCATCAGGGACCGCTTGCGTGGTTTGGACCAGCGCTTTCCCTGATCCTCATCTTTGTCCTTGTTGTCATCTCGATAATGGCCCGTTTCATTCATGTGGACTGTCAAACCCACCAGTGTGTCATAGGCAGCGCTGCAGTCTTTGCAGCGAAACTTGCTTGCACCGGTGAAAACAGAGCCATACAGCTTGTTGTTCTGCCGGTAGAGCTGCACTGTGCTGAAGAGGCTGGGCTCTGGTAAAAGGTGGTAAGGGGTCTGCTGAAGAGTTTTGGCAAGTGCTGCCTGGTGCCAGTCATAGGCTACACCACTGCCATTACTAGCCCCACCACTGCTGCTGGTTGCACTGTGGCTGCCAACAGAGCTACCTGCTGTGCCATTAGTATTGCCAGTTGTGCTGCCTGTGTGGTTGACAGTGGTGCTGGAGCTTCTGCTATTGTGGTGACTGCTTGCCATGTTGACCCCACTGCTCTTGTTTATGGTTGTAGATGTGGAGACAGAGGCAGTAGAGGCCGGTTCTGGAGGGGTGAGGGCACTGTTGACACTACCTGCCGCAGCAGGCTTAGATTTCATGATGTCCATTGTGATGCTGGACCAAGAGGCATCTGAGATGAGGTTTGCATAGACGGCTTTCATCTGTGCCAGGCTATCCTGGAAAGAGAGGCCGTTGTTGGGGCGGAAGGGCAAAGCTGCACCTTCCCTCTCCTGACCATCCGTGGAGGAGGTGCTCTTGAAGTCCGTAAGTCGGTCACTGGCATCGCTGAGCGGTGACCCGTATCCGGCGTCAGGGTTAGTGCCATTGCTGAATGGAGAGTCTCTGTAGCTAGGTGCCTGGCCTCCATCCACATCTTCATCTTCCTCGTTGCAGAGGAACTCATTGTCCTGGCCGTCTAATGAGAGGCCGTCATCCTGCAGGTGCTCTTCCTCATCGTGAGGGGCTGCCTTAAGCTCATCCTCGGGCATGTACGCTGGAGCACAGAAAGAAAGAAGAAGAGAGAGAAGACAAAGAAGGAGAGAAAAAAGAGGTCAGCTAAGTGAAATTAAAGATTTACACCACACTAACAGGCACACTGTCAAAATAACATGGAATGAATACTCAACGATAAGAAATGTAAGCTCTTATTCATATCTAGTGAGTGTGTATGTGTGTTTGTATGCATGCATGCATGAGATAGTGTGTATTTTACACACATGTGGCTCTGAAAGCCAGTGGTGAAAAAAGCCTCCAAGGGAAAAATAAATCACTGAGCTTCTGACAGTTGTCCTTTCCTTCCCAACTCCCTATTCCTCCACACATGCCTCATGTTCCCCAGGAAATGACTGGCTGTTTGGCCTTGTTAGCCAGCTGCATGCTTACATGTTCAACTCCCCCTCTCTGTTTCTGTCTCTCTTCCCCAAGCTTTATTGCCTCTCACTCATCCAGTCCATGAAGTTGAGCTCCTCACATGTTCAGGTTATGTAACTGATCAGGGAGGGGAAGCAAGGAAACGCTAATCTGGAGATATCACACCTTTTACTAACCTACTCTGATCCGCGAAAGCAGTTTTCGTGTGAGCCAATAAGCAGGAGCTGGTAAAACAATGGGACTTGGACTGAGAGTATCACACTGACTGCTGAAGGAAGAACTCTTGGGCAGTAAAATCTACTACTGCTCTGTGAACCAAAATGGCATGCACAATGCCTCACAAGAAGAAAGAAGAAAGTGAACACATGATCAGAGATTGAGGCGTTGGGAAAAGGAACTAAAGGAGGCTGAGAAGTAACAGGTTCACTAGTAAAATATATTAAGGCTTGTAATATGGAAGGCTAGACTGCTTGTGTGTGTGTGGGTGCATGTGCATGTTCTAGGCGGGACACAGAAAGCATTAGTAAGTAGGAAAGACAGGAGGTGGTTAGGGGAAGAACAAGTGAATGAAAAGAAAATGTGGGGGAGTACAAAAAAGTAAGCAGGAGGTGGTGGGTTTGGTGGGTGGACAGAGAGGCTGTAAGAGAAGAGGGAGAAAGGAGAGAGAGAGAGAGAGAGAGAGGGCGAGGGAGGCAGGCAGACAGGAAAGACGGCCCCCTAGCTTCTTTCTTTATCTCCTTCCTGTATGGTGAGATGTGTGTCCTAGATGCCAGTATCAGTCTCTCCTGATGAAACAGATGTGCTGTCAGCTTCAAACGGCACGCTAACCTGTCATATCATAATCTAAGTGGACATAATACCTGATATATATACACTGGCACCATTTACTGCTGCCTGAGAGGAGATGGGTGGAGGAGGTGGGGGAGGTGAGCAGCTGCACCATCGACTGTGACTGTGTGATGATGTGCATGTGTGTGCCTCAGTAAGTGCCTGTTTGCGAGCGCGTGTTTGCTCGCATGCTCACCTTCCCATGTCTATGTTTGTACTTTATGCGCCCTGCTCAGCCCATACATCTTTGCTCCTACAGTGCAAAGCTAAACCCACCGACCATAATATTGCCTTTAAGTCTGAGTTTGCTGTGTGCTACTGATACACCCCTCTGCAAATGAGCAACACACTCCCCTAACGCTTGACAGGATTTCAGTGAAATGAGAGCACTACAGGAGAACCTGGCTGCGCTTCAATCCCACTGACAGACTGAGACCGAGACAGTTCCTAAAACTCCTGAAAATCCCTAACACAGCAGATTAGCATTATATGCTGTACTCTCTACAGCACATCTGCAGAGTGTCTTCTGTTACAGTGCCTTCCCCTTCACTAACCCGCTTCCAGAACAGGAGGCTATCAATAAATATCAGCCATTTAATATACAAAGCATCCTGCAGAACGGCCATCCATTCTTGACAAACCCTCACGAACAGTGCAAACATACAGTAGGAATTACCTTTGTGAGTCACTAATGTCAGATGCAGCCAAAAAAATAGCTAAACCCAAATGGCTGGCAATGCTTAATACATACACACTCACACACATACACAGACAGCAGGAAATGAGAAGCAGCGGATCAGAAATATCCCTGGGTGAGTGACAAAACACAGACTGTAGCAGGGAGGGGCTTCGAACGATGAGCAGGTCGCCAGGGAACCCTTTGACGATCCCTGTCAATCAATGCCTGTCCTGCCGTGTTGTCATGGAAACAACAAAGAGGGAGATATCAAAAGCACACAGACAAAAGACTGGCAGAGACAGACATCTGTAAAAATCACAGGCAGCAAGTGGAGGGTTTCGCAAACCATAAATGTACAATAGCAGTAATGAAATGTGGCTAACATTAATCTGAAAATAAATAAATCTCTCCATCTGTTTTGAAACGCTACATCTATTCTGACAAGATACTAAAATCTGGAGCATGAGGAAGGAGATGTATTACGAGCTACAATCAACAATATCTGTCCAATCACTGCAACTTGAAGATATGGGATTCTGACTGGCGACCAAATTAAGCTCCTTCTCTCGCCTTGGACGCACATAAGCATGAACAACACCAGCAGCAAGGGGCAGGCTTGGGAAGGGGTAGGGCTGGCGTGCCGTCCCTGGCAGTTTGGTTCGCCGAGTGGGTGATGGCTGTGAGCAGGGCCATCTGCACGGGTGCCAAAGCGCCTGTCACTTTTGCTCGGGGACGTGCCGCCATCAAGGAGACAGGCGGCGGCATGGCCAGGATAGCGCTGCAGACTCACTGTCAGAAGCAGCAGCGATCAAGCCCACCACAAGCCACGCCAGATCACCAAACACGCACGGCGAGGAAGAAAGAATTAGCATCCCATTGTATCACTGATCTCTGAAATATCTACACTTATGGTTGATACATCATTAATAAAAGGGAATATAAAACATGTCAAGTACTAAAAAGGGTTTGTAGTTACCCCTTTGCATTTTACCAAGAGCCCTTTTAAACATCCATAATGCAATAGTGAATTAACATACACACCTATGGTGCTATAAAACAGGTGCTATCAAAGGTTTTCATATCTCAGGCTACCAAATATACTCTGGGCGACAGACCCTTAGTTGACTAGATATCAGAGCTTTAAAAGAGCTCAAGTGTGCATTTTGTTCTCATCTATCTAATTTATTATTATTATCATTATTTTTTAAATGACAGTTCCTGTAGGACTACCAAAAATTAAGTGCCAATGAAGCACCCTCGATTCTGATTTGTACATAATATATAAAGATTAAAGAATGCTATGCATCGTTACAGATTTTGCACTTGCAATCACTGCTTCTCAAAGACCAGACCAGACCAGAGCTGAGTGTACGCAGTCCTGTTGTGCAGCACAGACAGGCAGTTTGATATGATATTTTTCTGATGAAAAGACGGTGGTGAACGCCCTGTATCCTGCCTCAGCATAACACTGGGCCTCACAGTGAGACAACATGATTGACCTAAGTACAGCTCATCTCTAAAACACTCTCTCTCACACACGGTTTGACTTTGTGTATGAAACGATTTTTGTAAATGATACCAAATGAAATACAACCAGCGGATACGTCAGCATCTTGGCAAGGAGTAAAGCAGAAACATATCACTCCTTTTCAAAACTTTGCTATCTTTCTCTGCCCTACACATTTTTTGCCTTCTCCCTTTTCTTTGCTGAGAGTCTGCTGGTTGTTAAATCAATAAAACTCTCTGTCAGGCTCACGGAGCTTCACCATTTGGCCGCTGTCAAAGCCAAACAAACCAGATAAGAAAGGCAGAAAGGCGATGAAATGAGAGAGGGAGAGGAAAAAGACGGGGATGAAACCAGTCAGCCTCCCCTCACCAGCACCTCCACCACCAGCCCCATTTCTACAACACCCCTCCTTCTATTTATTTACACACATTTCTTTATTGATGTGAGTTTGGGAAGAGAGGGCAATCACGGCAGTCATTTGCAGCACTAATGTCCAATCACAGGCCCCTTCACTCATGTGATTTAGGCAGTGCAGGAGTGGGTTCGCAGCAGAGAATTGTGGGGGGGTAGGTGGTGGGTGGGGGGCAGAGGCCGTTTAGGCCGGCCCCTAATAGGAAACTGGCAGTCTTATTCCTTCCCCAGATTCTGTTTGTCACCCTGCTCTCCATTACGTGCCTCTCAACCCTGATGGCTTTGGACAGGAGCTGATCAAAAAGCCATCGCTTGACCTACACGCTGTGCCAGAATGAGACTCGCGCCCTGTGCAGGGAGAGGGGGAGAGAGGGAGATGAGCTAGAAGAGGAGGGGAGGAGGAGGAGGGGTGTATGTCAATGAATGAGCAGAGAGGAGAAAAAGTGCGGCGGTGAAGAGGGAGGATGGAAGAAGGAGGAGGGGGTGATAGCTCTCGGACCGGGACAAGAGGGCTGTAAATAAAATGACATTATTATTTCCTCTGTCCCGTCATGTAGAAAAGCCAATTATGGTAATGCTGCTGCCGGCGTGTCAGAGGGAATGCTGGGATGTGCTTCCCGTGAAGCGGCTAACATGAGAGCAATGCCCTGATCAGGAACACGGGCCTCAGTTTGACAAGAGACTGTACAGATAGGGAGAAGAAGAGAGAGAGGAGGAGAAACGGGAGAGAAAGAGATATGAGGCTAACAACAAAGCTGTATGTGGGCCCTGTTTCTTAACAGATAAATATTAATCTATCTGCTGGAGAAAAGATTTTTCAAAAACTCAATGCATCACAGTTGACAAAATGAGGTTTAGGGATCCAGGGTCTGAATCGGGGAAGTTTATTTTCACCAGTTACTTGTTATTATCCTCATGACATTTCATTCTCGTGTCACGGTCATATATTTAAGTTGTGGAAATCTGTTGAAAAATCCGTGAGGAGGTATGTCGTACAGAATCGAATGAAGTGCAGCTCCATGATTTGAAAATGATTGAGAAGACCTAACCTAAGAGAAGCTATCAGCCTGAAAAGTTCAGGAGTTCATGAATTATACTCTGTCACACCTGAAAATCTGACGAGATGAATTATGCAAAGACGATGGTGAAAGAGCCGGATATTGAGGGTGAAGGCGATCATTTACTTTAGAAGCTAATTCGTTCTCATCTCATCTCAGGCTTCTCCCAGTTTTCTGTTCTTAAAATTCCTCCTACACTTGATAGGGGGGCTCTCCTTAAAATAATTCCTCAGCTACCTTTCTCCTTTCACTCCCCTCCATCACCCACTCTCTCTCTCTCTCTTTCTCCCACCCTCCTCCTCCTCCTCCTCTCTCGAGCCCTGCTCACATGCCCACATGGGCCCCTCCCAAGCGGAATAATGGGAGCATATGGCCTAGGCAGCACCTACAGGGCCTTAAATAACTGCTGCAGCATTCCAGCTCGCTGTACCAATTTATCTCCCACCCCCCTCTCCATCCCAGTTCAAAACACTTCTAGCCTGAGTTGAGCTCAGCAGACAGCAGTGGATGGGACATGTTGTTCTTCAGACACATAGCTACATAATGGACTGACGTAGAAAGTGGTGTGAATGTGAATAAGTGCTGTGCAAACAGGATTAGTGTTGAAATTCTGTGTTATTGGCAGGTATTCAGTGAGTAAACCACCAGCCTTCCCAGTGATGGCTGGCACTGGTGGATCCATGCAGTAGCATTAGTTAAAGTCACTTTGCTGATCTTCTAGAGAGCAGTTAATGCGTTTTGCCTTGCTAACAGAGGGGCAGAAGAATGGCAGTGTCGGATTGTCTGTCTCTGTGCCGTATCTTGACCACTCCTGGCCAGGAAGACATGGCAGAAAATCTTCTAGGTCTTCAAGAGACTGGGTCAGGGTCAGGTTCAATGTTTCTATAGGCTAATGCTGTTTTAGCATCATTTTGGGGAACATATTGATTTCCTGCTTGCTCGAGCCACAGGTCACTAGCTTCAGCTAAACACCTAGCCAAATCTGTACACTATTAATGTGAGGCAGTCGTGGTAAATAAACTGTACATATATCAGATCATAAGCTTTTCTGGTCTTTCCAACTGCTCAAGGCACTCTACACTACTGTCACATTCACCCATTCACACAGATTCATACAGCGCCTTTCTGCACATACAGCGCTTTTTCTATATGCACACACACATTGGCACACTGATGATACATCAGGGGCAACTCGGGGTTCAGCCTCCTGCCAAAGGACACTTTGATATGTGGATCGGAGAACCGAGGGATCGAACCACCGACCCTCTGGTTAGTGGACACCCAGCTCTACCACGGTCATCCGACTAGATTATTGTTCCTAAAAAGCAAGGTGGGTTCGGAGGTCAGGCAGGGAGCCGGTGCTGAGCTCGTACAGGTCATGCCCTCATGTAAATATGTCAATATGTCCCACAGAGATCCTTCTGTCTGACCTCTACAGAATGATATATGAATTGATGGGAGGCCTATGTGGGTGTATTTGTGTATATGATTGTGTACGGGCAGGTGTAAGATCCAAGAGGCATGTGGCCAGGTTTAAATGTGTGTGTGTGTGTGTGTGAGTGTGTGTATGTGTGTAAATGAAAGAGAGGGAGTGTGAAAAGTGCTGCTGTTTTATTTATAGAGCAAATGCTTTTTATACCCAAATCCAAGATCAGTGCAGAGAAGCAGCCAGTGGGGCAGCCAAGATTACTCTCCATTACTGAGCATACGCAAAACCAAAATACACACACACACACACACACACACACGCACGCACACACACACACACACACACACACACACACACACACACACACTCTCACTTACATGCAAACTAGGGCTGTAAGCACAATTATCTTTGCTTTTTACACATGCATGCAGTAACAATGCAGGGAGACATTTACAGTATATCCAGCCGTGTGTTAGTTGGTGAAGTGGCAGGGGTTGGAGGGGTGGGGGAGTGTGGGGGATGAACCCACACTGACTGACTGAGTGTTCTTCATGGAGTACAGCAGGCTTTAACATGCTGAGGGATCAATACAGTGAACCAGCGCCAATCGATTGCAATTCATCTGGCTTTTTTTTTTTTTTTTTTTTTAAATCTCATTCTAACCCACTCACACTGCGCACTGAGATGCTGCTGCTGCCCTGCGAGGCAATACATAAATAAGCATACACACATATGCATACACATGAACACAAAAACACAATAACACATACACACACCTGAGTGGCTGGAACGATTGCACCCTCCATGCAAACGTGGGTTCAATAAACCCGTATGGAATTTATTTATTTTTATTGAGCATATCAGCCCATTCTGGTCTTCTCTGCATAACAAGGCCTGTATAATTAAACCATAAATTTCAGTGCGCTCCTTTAATTACCACAGACAATGTCAGGCGGCAGCAGAGTAAACAAATGGCTTTGAAGTGAGCAAGAAAAAAAAAGTGCTTCAACACAGCAATGGAGAAGCTGTTCATTTTGCTGGAGATGTTGTTGCACTTGAAAAGGATGAAATGTTCAAAAGAGTGTACGTGCATGGGGAGTACAGTATGTATTTTTTTTCCCTACCACTTTTTCTACGAATCTTTTTGAGGGTTGCAGGTTTGCTGTAGAGTAAAGACAGGAATAATCAGTGTAAGTGTATTGCTGCAAGCATGACGATGTGCAATATGTGTATCTGGATGAGTGTGGCACGCTTGTGACTACTAATAAAGTGTGATTGGAAGTGTGTGTGTTTGCATGTGTCTTTAAGCATTTGTTTTTTCTGAAAAACACTCACACAGTGCAGAAGGCGTGTATTTTTTTGGCAGCGAGGGATTCTTGTCCTTCTTGACCATGACTAGAAACGTCAACAAAACTGTGTCTTACACTGCATATGCACTTGCGTGTGTGTGTGTATTGTGTGTGTGCATGTGTGTGTATGCTTTAGGTCAATGTCAATACACAGGCCTGCTTCCCAGCAGCTTAGCTAATTACACAAGAGCCCTGAAGGCCACTTAGAACAGGTTAGCTAATTAACAAACAGGCTGATTGCAGATTAATTGAGAGGTGTTCCTAATCTTCACCCCTAAATGCAATGACAAATGTTAACTGGCGCTAATTAGACCGGTATGGAGAGCTGAGAGTGGAGGTTGTATTTACAGTTACCGTGGCTCATATGGATGTGTGACTTATACCCAGCTTTCTTTTACAGATCTGCCAACAGGTTAAGCAAATAAAACTTCAGTGACAATACCGGGATACAGTTTCATCAGGAGCCAGTTAAGACTGTTTACAGTCAGGTGTGTATTTTTTATTACATTTCAACTTAATTTGTGAATAACTAATTTGGTACAATTATAACTTTTATAATCACAAGTTTGGGCAATAAACACTAGTGTATTCTTAATCATTTGTTGCCTAAGTTTACACTATTTTTCATGTAAACAGTAGCATTTAAATTTTTTCAATAATCTCCCTGTCTAAGACTTAAGTTCCAAATTACACGATATGATAATCACCTACACTTTCTTCAAAAATTCCCTCACGCAAGTTACACAAATGCAGTGTTATGGCTATAATGTTTGCAGTTTACCTTTCATTATGTGTGTATTTGTCTTTGTGTGTGTGTGTGTGTGTGTTTATGTGTTGGGTTTGGGGGGGGGGTGTTGCATTTATGTCTGCTAGAACATGAATGGTGTGCGTAGATCATGAAACCTGAAACGGCATCAACACAATGGGTTACGGTGAATACAACGGCAAAATGAAGAGAAATAGGCCCCTCAGCAGGGATTTGAAGCAGTACCCATCTGTGTAACCATCACCTGCCAATAGAAAATATACTCCTTCAACACCCTGTCCACCCCCCCCAGCCACTAAAACTACTCCCCAAGGCGCAACTTCTTCCAACTTCCATCTGCCTGGATAAATTTATCATACAGCTCCCCTCTCTATCACACACACACCTGTGCCTTTTAAGCTGCCCACCCCTTCCAAACAAAATTCCACCTGGCCTCTCTGAACCTCTGACCCCACCCTTCCCCAATCTCCCTCCTTTCCTTAATCCTTTCCTCCATCCGTTGACTCCTCTGCTTCCTTCTTTCTTCTATAACACCTGTGCTTTTAAAGCCCCACATCAGGATGGGCCATTTCACCTGAACACACATGAACACATTGCCAATAAGTACATGCAAGCACCCTTACCTAAATCCCAGGAAACATGCACACAAAAACATACACAAGTATGTACAAGCACACACAAACACACACACACACACACACACACACACACACACACACACACACACACACACACACACACACACACACACACACACACACACACACTGTCCCTGACAAGACAACAACAAGCACCAGCTGCTTCCATCTCCTAGCAACGGCCAGCCTGATAGATGACCCAACTATGGATAATTACCGTAAATCACCACAGCTCACACACTGAAGGAGAGAAAGGGACAAGAGAGCTTGAGAATCACAGAGAAAGTCAGAGAGAGAGAAAAAGAGAGAGAGACTAGGGACTTAAGAGGATCAGAAATAGAGGGCTGGGACTGGTCATGTGTGCACTAATGCACCTTGATGAGCTCAAATTAATTCATTTAATTTCATTCATTTTTGAACACACACAAATTGTTGAGTGTACAAATGAACACTCACGTATCAACACAAACACTTATTTTCATATAGTGCTGCACACAAAATAATCCTGTATATATATATGAACACGCATAAAGATGCCGATCTGCATATACTCAAACGTGTGTGTACACTTTGTCGTGGATAAAACACACTCACAGGTACACATAGGCAGCATTGTGTCTGTAATCTGAAACCACTGTCCCCACCTCCCTACAGAGGTACTTGTCTGTCACAGATTCACGTCTCTTACACAGAGGCGCAAATCAAAGGCCTGGTGGTGCTGTGGAGTGCGTCTAAACACATCTTTGTTGAGCAAGGGAAGTGCTGTACTACTGAAAAAACACAAAAAACCCACAAAACTGCTATTTATGATGCTTGAAAAAATATTATTTCTTTTTGACAGTGTAATATATCTTGAATTTTAGATGTTAAATAATAATCTGGCACCTAAAGGTCCCCTTTATGACTTTCTTTTTATTTTACTTCAAAATTCATATCAGGTGACTTTTCCATAAACTTTTAATTTACCATCGACTATGATAAAACACATTTACATAAAACAATGCCCGACTGGCATGCAGTCTATATTCCAGGTATTCTAAATTTAGCAACATGACAAACTAGCTCCAGAAGTTTTAAATAATTGCACTCTGAACAAAGTTTACTCCAAATTATCCACAGATCTTCGATATGCACACGCAGCTGCTCCATTTACTTCCCCTTCATTTTCTGCTCTTCCAGACATGCAATCTGTCCCTCTCTTTCCCTTTTTTCTTTCCTCGCTCCCCCTCCCTCTCTCCTCACTCCCTCCCTGTGCGAGTCCTGGCTGCTGCAGACATTTGATCTGGCTGCCTTGTGATAGATTGACAGGTAATGAGGAGGTTGAAGGGGCGTTGGAGACGGGAGCAGGTGTTCAGCACAGTCTTTTTGGCCAGCGCTAAGCTGCCATGTCCTTCACTGCTGCACCGCACCACTCTGCTTCCTCCCTCTCGCTCTCATTCTTTTCCTCCTCCTTTCCTTCCCTCTTTCCACCATCCCCCCCTTTCTCTTCCTGAGAGAAGAGGACTATGCAATCCATCACACAGTGACACCGTCGGACACAGACTGTCTTTATATGGGGAAAAACGCACGGGCCGTGGAAATAAATAGAGAAACGAACATCGACTCCCATGTTGGCAGCCGTAAACTAGGCCTCGGACTGATCAGTCAAACTGTTTTGAGGAGAGGACGAGACTGATTTGGAGCATCCTTTGCAGACGAGACCAATGTTGGCCTTGAAGATGACGCTGCTGGTGTTGATATGACTTTTACCATGTTAAAAGGATTTCAGAAATATGTGTTTCCCCTCTAAGTGTATTATTGTGAGGTTAGAAAAACCTTTCAACCATCATGTAATTCTAAAAGTCTCTCGAAAGCCAGACTGATGACATTATTTTAGATTTACCAGCTCTACAAAGCAGAGAATGCAGGCTTCACTGCAGGATTTATACACTTGAGATGGTGAGTAAATCCTCCCACACCTCACTGAGGTGCATTTTCTGGTCAGCCACCTGAAATAAAAACACTACTAACAGGTTCATATTCACCTGCTGTAGTCAGGCAGAAATTCTTCCTACATCATATCAGAGGTGGACAGCCTTGTCTGGCCGGAATCCAGCAAGAAGCCAATATCAGGAAACACACAGTATCCGTTATGCTTCTCTGGCACCTCACCTATCTGAGTCACTCTACACTTTGACCTCTTACAATCCTGCTGACATAGCAAAGCATTGCTGTGCATCATACCTCACAAAATAAGGAGGAGGGAAGAGCAGAGAGGAGGATGATGAGTGGGTAGACAGAGCAGAAATCTGAGGAAGGGGAGATATAAGGCCAAGCTGAATCAAATATGGGTTGCCAGTGGATATGACTGTTTTTAAGAGTGCAGTTAAGATCCAGGGATCATTTGCCTTGGTTTTGATTTAGGCCAAATTGTTGCTGTGCTGTATGTAGGCCTTGTTTCTTCGCAATTTACAATTAAAATCTCCAGCAAACCACAAAAAAACCCATCAAAAAAGCCACAAGGAAAGTTCATTTTCTTCCTTGATTAGGAATTTGGTGCAGGAAATGTCTCTGCTCTGGGAAGGAGCTTGTCCTTGACCTGTTATTCATGTCAGGTTTAATCCAAAACGACCACAGCTTGCTGCACTTGGGTTGGATCATGTGAGTCTCAATCCGAACAAATTTCCAGTGCACTGAGAAACTTGTAGCCAACGTCTAAGGTAGAAACCATAGGCTCTGCTAAAGCTACTTCTGTAGCTTTGAAAACACCTGATATTCAGTAAGGGTGGAGCTTGCATTTTCTTCACAGGAGCCAGGGGACAGAGACAGTGGGGGAAAAACAAGGCTTGTGCCTATAAATCCGCCCCTCCAGTTTACTACCCAACATTAAAGGACATGTCACCCTCCTAAATCAGCAGGCCGGGAGGAGACGGCAGGGCTAAAACGGGGAGCTTTTGCATGTTCCCTCAAACATTCCTGAGAGGTGAGCAAACTGTTCAACCACCTTCCTCCAGTTATATCAACATTATAGTTCAAACAAATTGAGATTATGCTTCAAATGATGAATGCCATCAGCTTGCTGTTGTGAATGACCTCGCTGAAGTAAACTGAGTGTTTTGGATACTAAGAAAGAACTTGTGTGTCCTGTTATCTAGGTTTTGTTTTTATCAGCCTTCCTACAAATGGATTTAAACATTGAAATCCACCACCTGGTCAGACATCTGACCAGCTTTCTCACTTATTCATAGCTACAAAAACAGCTTCACCTGGACAGTCTTACAGACAGTTTAATTATTTAAAATAAAACTAGATAAGAGTGTGTAGAATTAAAGAGGAAGCTACCAAGCTTAAAATTAGCCTTTCCCAATTGTCACCCTACTCAAAGGGAACCTGTTTTCTGTAGAAAAAAAACGTCACAGACGTGCAATCACATTCAAACACACTCGCCTGTCAGTTTATAACTCTCCTACTCTCTCTCACACTCACACACACACACACACACACACACACAGAAAATGACACACACACAGACCAAACGTCGTCCAATACACAAATAGACACCCACATGTACACACTTTTTAAGCCCTCGCCTGGCATCAGCTGTCACACAACCCGTCTCGGAGAACTAAGCAGAGACAGACGCTGTCAACTTAGAGTGCCTCAAATGCCCACATCCAGCCAGGCAGAGGAGAAATCAAGCCTGTCTCCCAGTATAATTTGCGCTAATCCTTCATGGGAGATAGTAAAGTCTATGGCATATCTGCCTAATAGCATCAGTCACCGGCAGGTTCTAATCTCATATTTAGACCCATTTCCATCACATACTGACGACAAAAGCACCAGCACAAAGTGTGATTACCTTCTTATTTTTTAAATTTCTGCATGACTTGACTCCTGATAATGGTGGTGGTGGTGGTGGGGGGGCGGTTTAAAAACATGAGAAGCAAAAACTTTGAGGTTCTTTTCTTAGTGGGGGATGAAGAAAGTCATTTCAGACAACTACAGAAGACAGGTGGACAGAAAAAAAGGAGTAAAGTAAATGGTGAACTGTATCAGGAGAGGGAGTGGAGGTAAAGAGAATGAAAACCTTTCAGTCAGGAGCTTGCACACACACACACACAGACACACACACACCACACACACACACTCGCTAACATTTACATTTACATATCCTCATGCACACCTTACAAACTCACATACACACACTCCTTTTCGAGGCATTTACAACCTGTGGTGTTTGTCCTGCTCTGCTGGCTGCTTTACCACGTGCATTTGAATGCCGACTGGAGTGCATCCCTCTCTTTCAGACAGTGCCATAAAAGACGACACACACAATGAGGGCTCTTTTCAGCCGAGTGGGGCTGCCTGGGGGTAGGGAAGCACCTCCAAAACCGCCACAGCACTTCAACTCTCAGGGCACAATGAGGCGCTAAGCCTTGATGAATAATAAGAGATTATTCATAAAGATGACAAACAGGACAGAAACAAACTATACAAAGTATAGGAATGAAAAGTCCTTTAGTTGCAGCTTTTCCTCTACAGAGTGTGTCTTGTCTGTGTGTGAGCGTGTGTCTCCAAGAGTGACCTGGCAAAAGAAGGGAGACAAAAAGAAGGGGAGGTAGCACAAGGATCCTAATGAAGCCGTAAATCAGAGTCCAATGAGAACAGAGTCTGAAGGAGGATCACATCACTGGAGATCAATGTAGACAGCTCCACACACAGATACACAAACACACACACACACAGATGAGAATAAAGAGAAGAAACAGCCAGACGCCAACACATGCCAGAATTC
The DNA here is from genome assembly GCA_016859345.1 of Istiophorus platypterus. Lineage (NCBI taxonomy): Eukaryota > Metazoa > Chordata > Actinopteri > Istiophoriformes > Istiophoridae > Istiophorus > Istiophorus platypterus. The sequence continues at coordinate 20,653,708 of CM029126.1, read as the reverse complement.
CCAAGTGGAGCCGACTTATGAAGGTGCAGGCGAGTAAATGAGCATAAACACACACGTTTTTTCACACGCGCACAAAGTGGCACACACTCATCTACAATCCATTTAACTTTCTCCACGTTGTCCCCCCCAGAACCCATCCATGGGCTGAGGAGTCCCACCTCCTTGTTCAATCCTGCTCGTCTGAATAATATCAGCCGTGATGAATGGCGCCATAACTCTGATATCCACAATCAATCTCTGCTTTAAAGACACATCCATCTTCTGTAATACTGACGATGGAAAGAGGAGGGGGTTGGTGGGGTGCCCGCCTGACCTCCTAGTGGATGGGTGTAGGAGGGGCTGTGGTTGAGGGTGGGGGTGGAGGTGCAGGGGTGCAGGGTGCTGATAGAAGAAGGAAGGGTAGTGTTGGGGGGGGGGGGCTGAGTGATGTCTGTCAGCTCACATCTTGCTGCAAAAATAAATGAGGCTTATGAAGACAAATGAAACGGGGCTGTCTTCCTAGTCCTCCACCTCCCTGCCACACACAATCACACACAGACAGGCAAAATGCACAGGCAGGATAGAGTAGATAGAGTGAAGAGGTGAAAAGACAAAGGAGAGCTAAGGAGGAGACTGAAGAGACTGAAGAGATAGAGGGAATTCATTAATGCTGTGTCTCATCTTTGATCTCCATATGAACACTAATGTTGTTGAATACATTTCAGTGTAGTCAACATGAGTTGAGTCACCCATAGGTGCCAAATTATTCTTCGGGACTAGAGCAGAGCTATTTAAAATGTGACTGTTGTGCTGTAGCCAAACTTGGTAAGACATTACAATCAATTAAAACCTTCTACTGCCGAAGACCCTTTGCTCAGCAAGGAAAAGGAAAATAAAGGTGTCAAAATGGCTCCTGCCTGACTAAAACTCCAGCCCTGAAGTCACACCTATGTCTTTCTGTACAGAGGAAGGGAGCGGGGATTCAGTGGGGCCGGGGGTTTTAAAGAGTGAACTATCAATGACCTGCTGAAAAGGTCACCCCTCAGTGACACTGCCACTGAATATTTTTCTTAATGATGTACCACATCTTTTAACCCACACAGACAAAGCAAGGAAGCATTATGCTGTCAGCCCCCCCCCACACACACACACACACACAGACACCCCACCCACTCATGCTCTCCCTCTCTCCTCCAGCTCACCACTTCATGCTGCCCCTAGTTGGATTTTTAAATATTAAACAGAGAATTTTACACAGAGCTTCTCAGCTGCTCTTAAGGCTGTTTGATCTGCAAGGACCTGGCTGAATTCTGGAGCGATCGCTAGAAGTAAAAATGTACTCTCTTCAGTCTGGAGTTAGACAGCAAAAATAAGCAAGTGGGCACAGTTTTCAAAGAAGGTATACACTCACAGGCTGCATCAGAATTGTATGTAATTTTAATCCTCAGCATTCCTTGAGAGAATTGTCCTTCTAAATAAATTTCTAACAGTTTTAAACTAGGAAAATGTCCCCGCATTGAATTTTAGCCACCAAATTGTATTAATTCAATACAATAAATTATATAAAACTAACTAGTTGATGCTTACATTCTTCTAGAACAATGTGATTTCTTTTGGTATAGCTACCCAATATTTTACGTTGATTTTAAAATGATCTTTGCTCATAAATTGGACACAAGAGCATGACAAGTTCAACAAAATAAGATGTTTCACAAACATGGAAACAAGGCCCAATTTAGTGTAACTAGACCCATTTAAAGGGGCAGATTACAGTGTTAAAAACTCTGGCCTCTTTTGACGTCTAATCCGGCTATGGTGGAGGAAGGGAACGGCACCCAGGTGAGATAGTTTATTGATTCTGGAAGTGGCTGGGATGAAGTTAACCCTAGCAGGGTCTGATGATGGGGGTGGATGAGGGGTTGAGATGAAAGGTGAGCTGATGATGGATGAGAGGAAGCTGAAAAAGGAGTGCAAGTGGTGAGGTAAGACATTACACAAAAAGTTGTAGATAGGCATGCCATGACTGGACTGACACAGCTTGCTATTGTAACTGACACATCGGTTACAACAGGCATTGCTATGTACAAGCTGTTCTGCAACGTAATGCGTTCTTAAACGGGCCCTGAGCATTCAATGCTGTGACCCCGCAGACCTCCGACTGGGGCCCAACCAGCTGAGAAGGCTGTAATCTCTCAGTCAAACAAACGGTCTGCAGTAGCAGGTATGGAGAGCGTGCGTGTATGTGTGCATGTAAACGTTTCCAGACCTATAGGAGGTAAAATGAAGAAAAATGACAGCAAAGAAAGTACAGAATGATATGGGGGGAGTGCTAATAGCTACGCTCTAATGAGGCTGCAATAATGATAGAAAAAGGCCGTCATTAAACAGATCACAATCAGCAGCTCTGCAAGAGCATGACACATAAACAAAAATGTCAATTCGCTAATCCAAGTGGCAATACAAATTTGCTGCACTAAATATCATTTCAATATCAAAACTTAAGGTCTAAAGTAATATGAATATCAGCACTGAGTGATAATTTTACCAACGACTGTGTAACAAAATTCTGTGTAGGTCGTTGAACTGTTAGCTTGCAGGGAACATTGGTTTTCAATGTTCTTTTAATGTGATTTATTCTTTGAGATTTTTTTTTTCAAAGTTGGACTGACTTTGGCTTTAAGGTATAGCAACTGGCTGTGCTCACTGGCGTAACCTTGCACACAAAAAAACACACACTTCTACACACTCTCTCTCTCTCTCTCACACACACACACACACACACACACACACACACAGCAGCTGTGTGTGAGTACAGGGAAGACAGAAAACATTACAGGGCCTTTTTTTTTGGCACCAGCCAGAGTGTGTAGGGAGGGTGGAGGTGGTCTGGCGGGGGGTGTGGGGCAGAGAGGAGAGAAAACCAGGAGGAGAGTGAACAGTGGGGGCGGGCTGAAGGAGTAGAGATGAGTGAGGGAGGGAGGGAGGGAGGGAATGGAGGAGGGAGGGTTGAGCGTTGGAATGAACTCTCTCAGGCTTTGTGGTGCACGTTTCCCAAGGCCCCCGCCTGGCCCCTTTGATAAATGACACATGTCATTCTGTCAGCTTGTGACACTGCAGCTGGGAGGCCCTGTGATGTATGGCTCTGCTGAAAAAGGAAATCAACTTTTTTCCCTTCTCTCTCTCTCTCTCTCTCTCTCTCTCTCTCTCTCTCTCTCTCTCTCTCTCTCTCTCTCTCTCTCCTCCTGTTTCTGTCTCCCTCTCTCTTCCCTTCTTTCTCCCTCCCTCCTTCCCTTGGCCCAGGCTGAGTGCACGGCCTTTTTATATGAGGATTTAGGTTTCCTCTGGTCCAGTAAGCTCCCCACCCACCCACCCCCCCAGCAACAGACAGGCATACAACCAGCCAGGTTGCGGCTGGTTTGCTCTGCCGCACACACACACGCACACTCACGGTGACGTTGCTATTATGATCGTGTACAAAGCCGTAACCCGAGGAAAAGGGGGCAACGCCACGTCGGGAGGTGGATCCAGGATTTATGGCTAAGAGCCGAGGAAGTAAACAAAGTATGCACTTTTTAGTAGGCAAAGGGGGGCAGGTGGAGAGGGGGGCAAGATTCCGGTTGGGCAGGATGGCTGGTGTCTCCCACTGGGTCATCTGTCATCCATGTGTCTGACTGGAGGACGAGCACACACAGCTCTGGAAACATTGCGCATACACACACACACACACACTCCCACAGGAACTGGGATGAACTAAGAAAAGTATGGTCCACACACACAAACACACACAAACAGAGTTACACAGGCACAGTACAGTCGATGCCAGCAGATAAATATTCACACTCGAAAAGAGATTTCAGAGCAAATACCCACACTATCAATCTTCAAACGAAGAAAAAAAATGAAAACAAAGACGCTATGAGATTTTATTTCACAGGGCAAATGAGTCTAGCCAATGAGCTACTCCCATGAGGCCTGCCCTAACCCTCCCTTCCTGGCTGATTAGCCTATCACGGCATCCCACTGACCCCTCTACTCCATGCGCCGCCCACGCAATGGGTGAGCCAGCATAAAGAAGACCAATCTCTCTCTTTCCCTTTTTTTCCTCTTGCAAACACACTTTCTTACTCTCTATAATCATATCCTAGCTCTGGTCTTCCCCTTCCCCACTCTACCCCCTCCCTCTCTTTTTCTCTTTTCTCTCCCTTTACACCCCTCCTCCCTCTCGTTTCTCTCTCAACGGCTGACCTGTTATCAGCGCTCTGGAGATTTAACGGCCAAAAAAATCAAAAAAAATAAAAACGGCCATGTGTGAGTCGGGCGTGACAGAGGGGCGTTTCCCAGTGTCGCCTCTCCATCTTAATGAGATTTCACACACATACGTTCGCCCACCACTACCAGACAAACACACTGATTTGAAATCAGGGAAACGTCCAAATATCATCACTCAGTCCTGGTAGGTACAATCTTGATGGGGTGATGGATGTATAGGTATGAAATTACAGGAATGATGAACAGGATTCAGGTCCTTCAGATGGGCTGCATAGACACTAATGAGTAAGAGTTCACTATGTGTTGCTATGGGGACCAGGGCTACTTTTACTAAAGGAGAGCAAAAGAGCAAGAGACACAGAGAGAAGAGAAAAAAGAAAACAACATGAAAAGGGAGGCGAAGTTGGTGAGGATCCAAGAGACACGGGGGAAAGAAAGAGGAGGGTCAGCCATATTGGTAAATTTGTTTACCGTTATTTAGCATTTATTAAAAGATGACCCATATCGTAGGTGGAATATGATGGATATTTTTCAGCATCACATTTATTGTGAAATGCAACATTACACTGTTGTCTAAGGGGAGCTCTAGTAACCACATTTAATAGCAGTGCTGCATTTTGAATGGATTAAACAACAAGGCAACAATATTTTTAGTGTTATTATTATTATCATTGCTAATATTATTATTGGCTTACTGGCTTACAGCATTTTAGTATCGTGTAATTCAGTTTGAAACACAGCATATTTGGAATTTCTGGTGGCATGAAAATTGTCAAATTAATACCATGCAGCATTATAAATATCAGCTATGTGCACGTTCCAGCACTGAAACACTGATATTTACTGTAAAAGGCTCATATGTTTAAACTTAAATTAAATATAAAGTCAGCTGGGTTAGAGAGAGAAACTGAGCCAGAGGGAGAAAGAGAAGAAATAAAAACATGTAGAGGAGTGCAGCAATCGGCTGGACTGCGGCCACCTGGGGGTCACGAACTGCCTACGACCCCGTCAGATGTGCACTCTGGCCAGGATGCAGGGACTGTGTGCATGATGGGTGGGGCAAGACATCATTAGGGCTGAGTGATGAGTGGTGGCCATGTCTGACGACTGCAGGGTAGAGGTCCACTGCTGGACCAACAATGCATTTATGAATGCCAGAGGGGCTTCAAAATGCCATAAACAGCACCAGTGCAACAACTGTATGTATGTGTGTGGGGTGAGGGGAAGGGGTAAACCAGCACTGGTATAAGCCCCCTGTTAACAAGCTGTCTCTGTGACCCACAGGACATTGCTGTACACATGTAGAAAGCAAACACCCTGAGAACACACACCGTCGTTGCCGCTGGAAGAACATTACTACCACTAATGTCCATTTACGTGAATAGTGTAGCTACTGTGGCCATTTTGTTTTTGTTTAGTCTCCTTTTTGCCCAAAGTTTGGTTTGAGTGGTTTGATTTTCTCTTTTAATCACAGCTGGAGAAGAGGAAGAAAGCAGAATGAGGAAATGAAGGAAGTGATATGACAAGAGGGGCAGTGTGTGGAGGCAGGATCCTGGGAGTGTGTTGTTGCATGTGCGTGTAAGAAGGTAGCAGTGTAGGACTCCAAGGTCAGCCAATAAACACCACATTCACAAGTCAAGAGGGGAGGTAGGTGGAGAACCTGGAACCTCCCATATCCCCAGATTCCTCTGATTCTAGCAAAAGCATTCGCTTCAATTAATCACTGGAATTGTTACACCATGGTAATACCAAAAACAATCTCCATGATCACACGCACAAATAAAATTTCAGATTGCTATCATCCATCTCACCTGCCCCCTTTAGAAGCGGGGTGGGGGTGGGGGGTGAACCATTCATTTTCATTCGCCTCTCTCTCTCTCTCTCTCTCTCTCTCTCGTCTTCTTCTTCTAAAGGCCTGGCCAGTGAGATGATGGTGAAAAATTAACGGCAGGCAGCCAAACAAGTAAAGGCACCAGGGCAAGGGGATCAATGCACGGCATCCGCGGTAGGAGCAGCTATGTAAAACACTTGCCTTAAGTCAGCCGCATCCGGTTAATATTTAATCCCCCCATCCATCTCCACAAAGAGCGTTTCCCTTTTAGCTTTAGCTGCCGTTTACTTTGATTACACACAACCGTTTGGGACGGAGGGGCAAAGCAGGAATGATAAGAGAGCTTGGTGGGTGATTTGCATGGGGATGGGAAACATTCTCAGGTTTGATAATCGCTCGGAGCAGTATAGCGCCAGTGTGAGACAGAAGAGAGAGGATAGGCCTAAAGAAGGAAAGAAATAAAAAAGAGAAAGAGGGAGAGAGGTTAGATTTGTGGTGAGGAGAAAAAAAAAAAAAGATGATGCAGAATGAAGCGCCGAAAAACAAACCGAATTTCACTCTGAGGGGTTGCCTTATTTAAAACAAGAGATATGCAAATAAAGCAGGAGTAGCGAAATAACACTGATATTATCTTCCCCGGTTATTTTCTGTGGCAAATGATTTCTAGGGAGGAAATCCAAAACTGTAACTCCCAAGTGAACATGCAAATCCATCTGTGTATTCCTGGGGAGCCTTCTGCGCTCACTCTCATGTTGCTTTTTTACATTGCTGTTTTTGCTTCCTCCTTCTACCGACTAAAGCTTCTCATGTTTATTCTGTGTTGGCACTGAAAACTGCATTTATTACAGAAGGCAAGTAATAACTACATGGTGTCAACAGTGTGGCACAGGAGCATACAATAACTTTAAAATTCATACAACAAATGTGCATAGGAGTCTAAATTATATGGTGTATAATTTGAAATAAAGGGTATTTAACATGACATGCAAATATTTATTACTCTGGCTCACGCAGTGTCACCACTTTGGCTAACTGAATCGGAGTCTCATACACGTAATGATTTCCATTACCCGTTCACAATTAAAGGGAAAATAAAGTGCATGCAACTGATTGAAACAGCGAAAAAGTGAGAAAATATGGCAAAAACGGAGAACAGACACTGCATAAATTTCCTTTTTTTCGCTGTACAGCCAGAGGCCTGACTGACGACCCGGACGTGTGTTTATCAGCCATTGGGTTTACTGGACAGCAGCCTTCGAGATGGGCAAGGGCAACTGTTCATTTTCTCACTCACTGACCTCAGTTCCCCCACTTTACACTGTGGAATAAAAGCAGCCTGTATTAGCAAACAGGGTGAGCAAGAGAGGATCAAGGGAACCAGCATCGAGGTTAGTCTGCAGCCACTGCTTTGCAAAAGGTGAACACACCACACACTGTGTCCGAATGCACCAAGATACACACAGCATAGTTCTGATTAATGCGCTTTTTTAACCCGTCTAATACAGTTATAAACTGTTTTTTCAACCCAGTCTAAAACTGTGTAACAGTGTCATTTTATAGGTGATAACAATCCGATGCAGGGGTCTCATACTGAGGCTTTATCAATGTTTTTAGATGCCTGTCTCACAGCATCTTTCTGCTGATGTTTGGTAACCTGAGAGCAGGATCGGCTACAAACAGAACATCACAGTTTGTACAGCCACAAAATGGACCAAACTAGGCAGCCCCCGCCCCAAAATGTCCACCTACAGAGACATCATCCTGATCACTAATATATCGAGCTATTGATCAGCGAGTGTGTGCCGCTGGCTGCTGTTTCAAAGGGGGACAAGAACTGGGACTGCAGGGCCTGTGACAACACTTACAAGGGTAAAGTGTTATTTCTCTTGCACGCCGACAGCTGGACAAGGGTGGGTGAGTGTGTGTTTGTGTGTGCGGGTGGAGGTACGTGTGTGAGTCAGGAGGGGCATTCGGCCGGCCGGGCAGTAATTCTTAATTGACACCTGTCAGGATAATGGCGGCACTCACAGCTGTTACGGGAGAATTTGTCCATCGTCCCGTTCATCTGTCAGCTCTAATACCCATCCTAAAAGCTGCCCCGCCCGACACTGACTCCATCCCACCACCCCTCCCCTCGCCATCCATCCACCCCCATAAACCCCCACCTACTAGCACCATCTTCTTTGATGCTGGTGCTGGACCAAACATTAGTGCTCAATGACATCTTCAAATATCCATTCTTACTTTCTCTCTCCATTCTATTCAAGTATTCGAATGACGCCACAAATGATGCCAAAACAGACCTATTTCATTAAACGGATGTATTCAAACCAAGTTGAGATGATTCGGTATTTCGCAAAAAAAAAAAAAAAAAAATCAAGAATACACAGTTAAACTCTTTCACTCGTTCCCTCATTCCCTTTCACCATTTTATTTCCTCAACAATCTCCATCTAACTTTGCCTGATGAGGTACGACCGAAAGCAAAAAAGGAGCGTAGTTTAAAAAGAAAAAACATTTTTTGTCGTCCTCGCTTTTCACCCCCCCCCCCAACCAACACCACCACCACTAGCACTCCTCTCTTTTTTCTCTTTGGTTTTGAGTGGCAAAAAATGAGTTTTTATTCCGAAGAGAGGGGGATGTGAGATGAGAAAGATGCTGGAGAAAAGGAAAAGAGCAAGAAATAAAGGGAGAGGGAGTGCCGAAAAATGAGAGAAGAGATGAGAGGTATGTGAAAGAGATGGAGAGAGAGGGAGAGAGAGAGAGATAGAGAGGGGTAGAGAGGCATGGAGTAAGAAGAGACAGAAGAGAGGGAGGAGTGTGCAGGGGTTGGGTGTCCCTGGATAGGGCTTTTGCTCTTCTGTAGTGGGCCCATCTCGTTTGTCTTGTTTGTTTGTTGGCATCAAAGAGCTGCCTCTCACTCCCCCTGCTAACTGATGTAATGAGTGGGTAAGCTACATGTTTTCTTTTTTTTTTCTGCGCCAAGGAATTCAAATACTTATTAGACAAAATATTCTGTAATTGCTCATCTTTTATTGATAGAAGTAACATGTTAAATTTGGCTCTAGCAGAATTTCCCATACCCTCTCGAGGAGGCACGGCACTGATCAAGAGAGCAAATTTACCCTCGGCAAATGTAATACTTTACTTAAGAAAATTTGAGATGTCAATTTTTTGCCTTAAATTTTGCACGACTACCTCTCTTGAATGCTTCCCCTCTTATCTTCCTCATGTCTCAAATTATGTGCCAGGGAAAAAACAGAAAACACAACATATCAACAAATTTTCATTAATGAGCTCTTAAGCCTCACATCTCCACTGTGGAGCCTTAACAAAATGTAATTACTCAGCACAACACAAATATTACATAGTAATTAAGCACATTAAACACAAAGCTGATAACAGCAACAGCACACTGTTTATCAAAGCTCTGAGTCCAATCTGGATTTCACGAAAGTTAAAAACAAAACGAGTTTGTTATGCTGCTGCAACATTTAAAAAATGAGAACAAAAATTCTTTATTTGGGGGGAAATTGTTTTTCTATGGCAGTCAGGAGTAAGACTGCTTGTCAGCCCAGTCCCAGAGGGCTGCTTTCTATCTGTTTCAGACTTGATTTTCTCAGACTTGGATTTTTTTTCTTTTTTGGATCCCATGACTTGCTGCCGTTTTTATGTGCTGCAAGGCAGGCAACAAAGCACATCTGGCTGCTTTAATGATATGATTTCCCATCATACTAAGCCACCTCCATTATGACCTCCCACAGAGACATGCTGGCTGCACTTAAGCAATAGGTGTAGGTGTGTGTGTGTGTCTGTCTGTCAGTCTGACTGTCTGTGTTTATAGTTGACAATGTGTGTGTGTGTGTGTGTGTGTGTGTGTGTGTGTGTGTGTGTGTGTGTGTGTGTGTGTGTGTGTGTGTGTGTGTGTGTGTTCGGTTTAAAGTGCAGCAAGGGCAACTCACTGCTAATCATGGTAGCCGCATGCCCTGAGGGCAGCTTTTGTTGAGAATGCCCCGGAAAGAATCAGAGACGAAGAAAGAGACCGAGACAAGGACGGCCATTAATGCTATGGTGTGAAATACATCCTTATCTATGGGAACAGAAAAAGATTCACACATGCTGCTTAAACCTTGCTAATACCTTTCATCTAATTATATTAGATATTCACTGATAATCTGTGCTAAATTAAAACCTTTCATGCTGATCTTGAAATCGTTTTGGTGATGAGAATGTAACAAATGTTTTTTGTGCACGATGCTTGTGCAAATAAAAATTTCATTTTGCAAGGATAATAAACGTAACTAATACATGTAGTGTAACTAGGAAACTAATGCCACGCACACAGACACGCACACAACACCAGGAGCGCTCGCGGTGACTCGAAGCATTAGAAGAGCGAGCTGAGCATGTTTGACCTTTGACTCACTAAAATCCCAGATGTAAATTTAACTATTAGTTTCGGAGGGTGGCGTAGGAGCAAAAGTGTCTATCGACAAGGTCGATCGATGCCACCTGCTAACGACACTGCCGCTCCAATTAGCGTAACCTCTAGCCAAGTCCAAACACACACATGCCAAAGAGAAAGCCTAGGAAGTATACAGCACACCTGGGGGGGGGTGTAAAACAGGCTGCAGAGGATCAATATGTGTTCCTGCTCTGTCTGATATCCCTCCTTTTGATTTGGAATAGAGAACAGATATGACAATCAGAAGTGAGAAATATGTGGAGCTGCTGTTAGAGGTTGTTTTCGTGCTCCTGTGGGGGAAAAGAGAGCAGATCTGAAGGCAGGCCCTGCTAAAGAGGATGACTAACATGGCGTGGTTACCGTTGCACTCGTTCAAGTTATTCATTCCAGGAAAACTAACACCGGTCAGAGCTAAGCTACAAGCACATACACCCTCCTCGTGTCTGTCTCTCGCCCCTTCTCCCCCTTACACACACACACACACACACACACACACACACACACACACACACACGTACACACAAACAGACTCACACATTCTTTTTTATTCTAACTCTAATATAAACTTCTCATTTCTCAGAAGGTGTGGAGCCTTTAAGCCATCTCAAGTTAAAAGCCGATCCAACTTTAAGGCCAAAGACACTAGTTCCTTAACTGAAAATCAACTTTTCATCAAAACAAGACTGTTCTAATTCTCAGGAAGCAGGGTGTTATTCAAATCCGATAACATTAAAGGGGGAAAAAAAAAAAAACACCTACAGGCAATACACAGCTGTCCTCAGGACGCCAGCGTAGACAGAGAAGTGTGTGGGGGGGGCAGATAAATCTCAGCATGCTGATTATTTCGAGGGGAGAATATCACATAACAAAATCGTCAAGTAAGAGCACAAAGGTCGCTGTGTAATCTTAGCTACCCCGGGCATGCAAAATCATTAATCCCTGGGCACTGTGATTCTCCAGCTCGGAATAAACTGGAGGCCTTCAGCGAGGCGGCTACAGCTCTCATTTGGGAGGACATTCAGCCAAAGTGCGTGGAGACTGTGTTATGATGTGCTGGTGATTTACTAGCGGGGCTGTAACACATGCAAAAGTGTAAAAACTTCAACAGAATGTCTAAATTTTAAAAATGGTTCCTGGGATTACTTTGGAGTGCTAATTCATCAAGTGGTCAGAGCAGGCCTGAGCTGTGTCATTAATATAAAAATAAATAAATCTCTTGCAACAGTTACAAAATCTACACCCTCACATTCCATCTGAAAACAAGAGGAAACTTTACGAATTTGCACTGCTACTTCGACTCAAAGCTAATTGCTATAATTGAAAAGATTTAAAAGAACACAAAGGAAATAGATGATAGAAAATAAAAAGAGAACAGAGGGAAAGGCTGCAATGTGCTGTAGCTGGTCTGGCCTGCTTATTAAAAGGTTATAAGAGTGGTGGTGGTGGGGGTGGCGGGGGCTTTCTGAGGTCATTAACTGGCATTGTCTCCTGACGTGATTAGTCAGGTAGCAAAGTCCATTTGTCACCTGCACAGGCAAATTGAGTTGGTGCTGCACTAGGGGCTATGGGGACTGTATAATATCAACTTGATTACATCAAGGCAGCTGCGGACTTGACACCTTACTGAATTTGTCAGCATTAATCGTTAGGGCCTGTCACAAATCCATCAGCTGCACAGATAATTAGGGCTCTCTCTAATGAAGCCAACGGGAAGCAACCTTACCCCCACCACAGCCCCCACCCCTCTATACGCACACAGGCATGCACACGCACGCACGCACACACACACACACACACACCCCTTTCTTATAATTAACCATCGTGCTACACAAAAATAAGCGCAAGTATCTTATCTGCACTTCTTCCTCATCTTCCCTCTGTAAGACTATCTAAGCCTGCCTTGGTTAAAGGACGGCGTCACTCCATTTTGCCTTTTAATTGTTCCTGCCTTCCTTCATGTCCTTATCACCTGTAAATGGAGTCATTTTATGAGGAGTTGATGCTACAAGTGTAATAACACACACAAGCACATGTCTATGCATAAAGAAATACACACTGTGTGATAAATATATATATATATATATATATATATATATATATATATTTATATATGCTGATGAAGGTTTTTGTTAGGCGTCTCTCCATCTTGGCTATCCTCTTCGGATTCCTAATCGTGAAGTTCCTGTAAGTGCTACATTTGTTTCATCTGTAGAAAATCATACCTCCTATTCTTTCCCCTTTATGTTGATCTTAATACTGTTCATACACACACAAGCTTGAGAATAACACAAAGAAAATATTGAAAATCTTGAAAATTTTGTTTGAAAAAAAATGTTTTTTTGGGTAAGATTTGTCTTCATATAGATATAAATATAAATTATATATATATATATATATATATATATATATATATATATATATATACACACACACACACACACACACACACACACACACACACACCACACACACATAAATATGAATTTGAGCAATTCAAGAATTCAGTTCTTGCCTAAAAGCTGCCTAAACAGTATACATTATAAGACAAAAAAACAAAAATTTCCACAACTGACTTCTAAACTCGAAGACATTTTAAATTAATCTTTTGCTATTCCTGGTGTTGTGGGATAATTCTATGCAGCCTTGAAAGACTAAAATACAACATAGCATAACAAACAATTTTTTTCAAAAATGGTACAAGGTGAGAAATAAAAACGAGCCTGTCCAGACAAGTCTGCTATTGTTTTAATTGTCTGACTTCTGATTTCCATGCTCAGTCCCTCCATGAGCAATTTCCTCTCTGACAATCAGCACAGAAAGGAAGCCACAGGTCAATACCAGCTCCCAGTGGAGCATCAGGCTAACCTGGTGTGTGTGTATGTGTGTGTTATTTGTTGCTATTTGGAGTGTGGAGTGGAGGACGTTATCTCTGACCGACTGTCATTTTCATGGAAGAATGGAAAACATCCCATCTGCCAAGCTGTGATTGACCATTACAACCCATGATGTGCATGGCACTCAGTGGACAGTGTAATGGATCAATGGCGTGTGTGTGTGTGTGTGTGTGTGTGTGTGACACGGGAGGGGAGGGAGGAGGTCACAGCGATGTCATGTTTTCATGCCTCCATCTACATGAAGAAACCTAACAGGAGTCACTCTGCTCCCACCGTGGCTGACCTCTTTCAGAGGGACATTTCACCAAAACACGAGCCATGACTCGCACACTCAACCCACCCTCACAAGTACAGCGAGGCTCGATATCTATACCTAAGTCCGTGCTTCGCTGTGTGGGCCTGAAATCATGTGAACACTGCTTTGCTAGAAAGGCAAAGGGAGAAAGAAAGAGGTCAACAGCAAGCACAGGTTGAATGTTCCCCATCCTACACTCCTTCTCATCCTCCTCCTCATCACCAACACCACTATCATCACCAGCTCCCTGCTTAAAATGATAAAACCTGCTGAGTTCAAAGTCTTCGTCGGCTGGCCCTCCTGTTCGACCCGCTTTGCACCTCATATTTCAAAATCTCTTTAAAATTCTGTAACTGTCTTTTGTTCACTCCAGTTGTTAATGCCTAACTTCAAAGGCTCGGCCTCATTAGCACAGAGGTAGAAACCCCTGTCACTCATTTACATTTGTTTAAAGGCTGCAGGGAGACGAGAGGAAAAAGGGGGAGTCCAAATCCAAACCCCTAGAAGTCAACCTTGTCGGTCGTCTGCCATTAACTGGTTTTATCAGTTGGTCACATTGCAAATATTATACTCCCCTCCAGCAGTGGATATTGATTTCATTACTGGACTGATTCTTACAGTGAATGTGGGGTGAATTTGGATGGGAAGGCGCAAAGAAACTCAACATTTATCACCAAGAAGAAAAAGGCACACGAAGGGACTCAAACACGTGATTAAAAAGGAGCGTTTCGGTTGATTTTTATATGATCTATTTGGCATACACACAGCCCTTTCATCTGCTTTTAGTACTTTTACATAAAATAATATAATGAGGTGATTTTCCAGCACAATTTACAACTTTATTTGCTTTTCAGCTCCTGGTTGAGAAAACAGGAGGGTTGTGTGTTTGAGTGGTTAAACCTACCAGAGGCATGCTTGTCTTCATGGAGGGATTTATTGATGTTTATCAGGGATGAATAGATCAAAGACTGCCACATGACAGGCGATCAATCACGTATCAAATCAAGGATGGCAATCCTCTAATAAAATAGAGAGAAGGAAGAAAACCGGCTCTCACCAGTTTTCTCCCCCTTCTTCCCCAGTCAATTATTCATTATTACTCACTCTTGAACCTCAAAAGCTCCCTTTTATCGCCCATAACATGCCATTTAGTTTATCTCACCAATCTTAAGAGAACTTTCCTGGCAAAGGAGGATTAAAAAAAAAACCTCAAAAGTGTCATTGCGCAGATATGTGCGTCATTTGCGCAATTAGACACATTTTAAACACAAGTATGGGTCAGGAGGTGAGTTGCGCGCTGTCTTAATATCATAGCAAATGTAATTTAAACAGACTAGTAAAATAAATCGCAGCATGCAGCACAATTAAAGAGTCTGGTATGGAAGGAGATATTTTCATTTTGCACTTTTGAAATAAAACCTAGTTGGCTTCTGAGATGTGAAATGGTCGTAATGGAGGGGCGGGTTATACCTGCTGATCGCCGCGGCTCTTGCTGCTTTCTCCTCGGCATAGTGACCGTCACGTTCCACGGTGCTTCTCATGCAGGAATTACAAACAAATCAAGTCTATCAGTTTTGAAAAATCATCCCGTTTTTCGGGGCAGGGACTTTTGATCTCGGAGCTGAAAATGTCAGTTTTCTTTTCAAACTGGCTGCTCTTTTTTGGGCTTAGTGGCTGGATCGGCTTCTGCGAGAATGAACTCAAAAATTACGAAGGGATTCGGCCAGCTCCTGACACCTTCATGTCCATCAAAGATCATCTTCCTTCATCTCTCTCATGGCAGGGTAGAAAAAATAAGCAGAGGCAGCAAGCACGCACCTTGAACCCCAAGTTTTCAGTTCACTCCCCCTGGAAAAAAAAAACCCTAATCTCCAGTGCTGTTTTGGAGGGGGACGATAGTTTGCTGCGCCTTTTACGCACACCAAAACTAAAAAATAAATGAACTCTGGCAGTAACCAAACAAATAAGTCCCGTGTGATCGCACCGCACAGCTCTGTTAAGTAATGTATCCTTGTTTTTCCTCTTCCTTTACCAGAGACCTGAAAAGAGAGAGAAAGGAGAGAGGAGAAAACGGATAGACAGGCATTAGATGGGTTAATGTCAGTCCCGTCACCACCACGCCACCTCAGCCCGGATCCAACCTCACCAGTCCGGCGGAGACTTTTTCCTCCCTCCCCTCCTGCCCTTCTTCTCTCCCATTGAAAATAAATTAATTAATAAATGGGACGAGCAGGCTTTCTCTCTTACTTACGTTTTAAGACTCGTGGAAATGATTTCCACCGCTCATCTCATCGCATCTTGGACAAGAGTCGGTTTTTTGGAGGGGTGGTTGATGCGGTGGAGAGGATATCACTTGAGAGAGAGAGGGGGGGAAACAAACAAGACGCAGGCGCATCCAAGCTTCGCCAACAACAGATCAGATCGACATGGACTAAAATATTTGTCTCTTTTGGAAAAAAAAAAAAAAAAAAAGAGGGGGGGAAAAAAAACTCCAGGGACTGATCCGAGGTCTCCCAAAAAAGAAAAAATGGAAACGCGGTGGATCCAGAAGCTGTTTCAGACAGTCTCAACTGATAGACAGACGCATCGAGTGGCTTTTCCTGCTACATTTTTACTCCTCCCCTCTCCACAAGCGTCACCCCTGACAGAGGAGCATACCTGTCAATCTTTTTAATTGTCTTGTTTTTCCCCCTCCCCCCTCTTTCCTTAAAAAAAAAAAAAAAAAAAAAATCCCCAAACCTCCGACAAAGGAAAGGATTCTTTCGGAACTTATCGGCAAGTGAACTAAATCCAAAACTTGTATGAACATGTATTGCGAATCACAACAAGTGTTACTCTTGAGGTTTTTACAACTTGCGTGTCATCTATAGCTTATAAGAGCGTGGCACTGACACAAGCGCGAGTTTTGACTCCCACCGGGGGTGGGACGAGGGCGCGGAGGTCCGATTTGTTGTGGTGAGAGCGGAACATTTGGAACAACCAGGATGCGTCCAGAAAACGACAAAAAGTCAGATGACGGCGGACGGTAGCCTCGCTAAATGAAACGTCCGAGGGAGAGGGAGGGAGGGAGAGAGGGAGGGAGGGGATGCGAACGACACACTTTGGCGAGTGGCTAACGCTCGCCTCGGTTACAGGTGTAGGCTACACGCGAGCACAAACATCGCCCGGCACCGGCGCTCTCCGGCGTAAAAAGGCGAATTAGGCGCAAAGCGCGTCCGCGCCGCACGCTACGCGGTCGCCTCTCGTATTTCGAGCGGCTTGACGAGATCCGGCGGGGCCGCTGTTGTTTTCGTGGGAGGAAAAGGTCTGAGGATATGTTGGGAGACGAGGATTGATTTGTTTCACCTTACTAGGAAGTGAGCGCCGTGTCCGGGAAGGGGAGGGACTCCGACGACAAGTCTGGGGCGCTGCTGTGCTATTGACAAGGCTGCAGCGCTGCACAACGTTTCCACCCTAAATACCCGATTCCGTGCTCGTTGTTGTTGTTGTCGCTGTTGTTGTTGTTGTTTTTTTTTTGCCTAAGTAGCCTAGAGTCGCGCGTCAGAGAATCGCCTCTTTTTGCTTTGAAAGCGCCCTCCGGCCCGGCTTCACCCGGCCCGGCCCGGCCGGGCCTGCATCCTGTGCGTACGCGGAGGGGAGCGCCTATAGCGCAGGCTACCGGCAGCGGGGCTCACCGCCGCCGCCGACGCGCGTCGACTCGCCCGTGAACTTTGTCACATTTCGGAGCCATGTCCGGCCCCGCGCTGCGCCGCGGCGGCCGCGGGGCGGTCTCGCTAATCGGCGCCGGGCGCAGAGGCACCGACGCACTTTCTGGAGTTCATCCGTTCGCGCGGCGCTTCATCATAGACATGTCCTACTCGGCGCACTTCATGGATTTTAAAGGCTCCTCCATACCGAGCAGTATGAAGAAGCTGAGCGTAACCAAGCTTAGTCCTAATTTCAGACAGGCCGTTTCTATGCAAACCGTCGCGGTTCCCACGCCCGGAGACGCGGACTTGCTCGTCAGGAATCGGTAAGTTGTTCTTTTTGCACGGTGGCCACAGATAGGTGCTCCTGTTTTCTGCATGCGCGCTCGGAATAGCATTGGATGATCCAAAGCGCGTTGTGAGTCTATTTGTGCAACATGAGGATTTTTCGTGTCCATCTGTCACTAGGCTATATTGTTGAGAAGTTGTAGAAAGGGCTGCGCTTACCTCGGTCTACCCATGTCCAGCACCTGCGATCATCATCACCATCACAAGATGGCAAAATACGTGAGGAGTAAGCGCTGTACTGTAATTCCAAGTTCCGCCCTCTCTGCATTTGTCTATCAATCCATCTCGGAATCTCTCTCTCTCTCTCTCTCTCTCTCTCTCTCTCTCTCCCGCTGTCTCTCTCTCTCTTTCCCTCTGTCCTCCCGTCTCTCTCTACGTCACGAACCTGCAAACAGAAAGTCATGGGGGGGCTCAGACTGGCATCAGGAGATGGAGAAGGAGATGCAGTGTTACATGGCGCGGGAATTGCAGCATCATTTCTCCCATTCCCAGCAGCAGAACCCAGCAGTGTATTCTCGGTTAGGGGGAGAGTAAACCCACCTGAAGTCAGTATGAACACCTTTTGTAGCTTGACATAGTCTAAATAATTAGGACATGAATTGATAAAGAGGATTAAATCCAACATTACGTAATTTAAATCGGAAAATGTACAGATTAATGGGGTGTTTTTTTTTTTTTGCTGAAATAGTTGGATTTCTGATTATATTTTTGATTCCACCCAGAGGTAATGTCTTCTCCTAATTTTTGATTTATTGCTACACTACTGACTGACTGTGTGCCTGATCAGATTTTTAACATTAACATTTAAAATGTTGAATTAGCCTTATACAAATGCACCTCAGTTTTATTGTGTTATTTACTACCAATAAACTGTAGTTTTACATCAAGCTGAGTGTAAAGCATATAAGGGCAAGTCAGTGACTTATTGCCTTGTTAGATAGTAATCGGTTGCCTGTGAACTAAGACCTCTGACCGTGAGGTATGTGTATTAGTGAGGCATTAGAGTAATGGGATCTGGGAAGATGTTTTAACTAAAAGGGAAAATAAATATTTGTCTTTGTGGAATTGTTGTCCACACAAGGAAACACTTATTCCGTATTACACAATATCAGTACAGTCTTAAATGACGTACAGATATCAAAGTGTTAAATGAGAAATTCCAGAGTGAGAAATTGTCAAATGAAAATTTCTGCAGTGAGAGAGGTGGATTAATTTGCAAGAAAAAAATGAAACTTTTTTTTTCCTTCATGTATTTTTATTTTAGATGAGATTTTATATGAAGCAGGTCTTTTTAACATACAGTAAATCTTTAAATGCCAAAATTCACGGGTTCTCTTCAGCCTGACCGTTGATCCATGTGACTACAACTTAAATGTAGTCACTTAAATTTTTACAAATATGTGACCTTCACATGAAAGACAGGAGTGGTGTCAAATTGTATGATGTACTTTTTATGTACTGTTTTCGAGCTGAACCATGGGTGCTTGGTCAAAAATTATGTTTGTTTTGTTTTTTGTTTTTTTAATTTCATAAGAATACTCTCCAAAACAAACAATGTGCATAATTGTGATTATCACTTCTGCTATAAATCAAAAACAAAAGCCACGAGACTGTAACATTTCCTTTTAGTATTTTTCTTTTTCTATTTTTTTCAAGTTTTTAAAGTTCTGATATAGAAGATCATTCTAGTGTTTGTTACCATTTTTCTAGGTTTTTCAAAGGATTATGTTTGAACTGATTTTGACTCAATATTCACAAATATCTACTTATTTTAATAATTTTAGTCTTTATTAATTTTTTGGTTATGTTTTAGTTTATGTACATAACAGTTTTTAGTTATGTACTTTCAGATATTCTTACCTTTGAAGATAATGTAGTATCTCTCTGTAAATAAACCGATTCCAGAGATGTAAAGTACTCAAATCAAGGTATTTTGTTATATCATCGGGACCCATCTATAAACCACAGAAGCATTATCTACAAGCTCAAAGAACATGTGTGACATGCACAGTAATGAGGCACAGCATGCATCCTGCTCTAAAAGACGGTAAATGATTTATTTATACATCTCTTTCTTACATATTTGTTTCCAACATGTTACCAAAGTAAGATGAAAACAGCCGTCTTCGTGTTGAGGCAAGAAGCAACTATCTAAGATTTTTAAAAGTGCAGTTTGTTGTGGGTGTCTCTGAAGACAATGAATCATGACATCATGCAATGTGTTTTGTGATACAAGCCTTTCCCTGTCAGAGCAGGACTGTTCTCTTCAAGAGAAAAGGGAATCATTGCCAAAACAAACCAGAGTGTTTATGCCCCATGCAGACGTGTGTAGAGAAGGAAGCTGAAGTCTTGACCTTCAGACAGGAATTCAGAAAAAATTTCTTAAACTAATGACCATACAAAAGCTTTTATATGCCATGTTGCATGTTTAGTATACTTTTTATTCAAACCCCCATCGTGCAACACTTTTATTTTCTTTAATCTACAACTATTGTTCTTTACTCTGTTTTTAGTTTTGTGGGAATCAACGCCTCTGATATTAATTACTCGGCAGGCCGTTACAACCCTTCGCTGAAGCCTCCCTTCGATGCCGGTTTTGAGGGGATCGGGGAGGTTGTTGGCCTCGGACTTAGCGCCAGCTCCCGTTACACCATCGGGGACACCGTGGCCTATTTCGGCAGTGGTGCGTTTGCAGAGTACACGGTGGTGCCAGCCAAGGAAAGCGTGCCTGTCCCTGCAGTGAAGCCAGAGTTCCTCACCCTGTTGGTCAGTGGTGCCACAGCCTACATCGCACTGAAACGTCTGGGCGACCTGGCCAAAGGTGAGACAGTCCTCGTCACAGCAGCTGCAGGAGGGACTGGACAGTTCGCCGTGCAGTTCGCTAAACAGGCTGGTTGCCACGTGATTGGGACCTGTTCCTCCAACGAGAAAGCTGGCTTCCTTAAATCCCTCGGCTGTAGCAGGCCGATTAACTACACCACAGAAGACCTGGCGCAGACGCTTAGGAAAGAGTACCCACAAGGCATAGACGTGGTATATGAGTCAGTTGGAGGCAGCGTTTTAGAGCTCGCAATGAACAGTTTGGCCAATAAGGGCCGGCTGATAGTGATTGGCTTCATCTCTGGGTACCAGACTGCATCAGGGATCCCACCCTTCAGAGGAGGGACATTACCGGTCAAACTGCTTCAGAAGTCGGCCAGCATGCGGGGTTTCTTCTTGCCCCACTTCCTCAGTGACTACAGGGAGGCTCTGGGTACCATGATGCAGATGTTTGCCAAAGGGACGCTAGTGTGCGAGGTGGATTGTGGGGATTTGGCAGAGGGGGGGAGATTTGTAGGCTTGGAGTCAGTCTTCCGGGCTGTGGACTACATGTATGCCGGGAAAAACCTGGGCAAAGTTGTGGTGGAGGTGGCACCGCACTCTGTTAGTAATAGTAAGCTGTGATTTGACAGATTGTTAATGCTCTTAAGAAATTAGAGTCCATGTGAGTCAAGAATTTTAGAACTGAAATGATTATTAAGTTTAAAATTAAAAACTGTGAATTAGACCTGAGGTGAGATCTTTTTATTTTTCTAAGATAATTGATATGGCATTTAAGGAAAATCTACATAAGGCTTCGTGAAATAGAATGAATGCAATTTTATTTTCTACTATATCTTAATGTGGAAACTATCTGTAATAAACAGTGATTTCAATTTATTAGAGGGTTCAGTCATTAGTCCTCAGTGATTGTGAAAAATATCTGAAAATGAACTATCTATGCATTGATGATACAACTGTATTGCACAAATATTCAGATTAAAACTCGGAAACAGTAGTCTCTCTAATTTTGTCAAGAAAATCTTTTTTACAGTGTTTGCTAATCTTGTGTGCCCACCATCTTGTACAATTTCCCCCTGAAATAAATTTAGACCTGCAGCCATAATGTGCTTGTTTTTAGCACTCTCAGGTGCTTTATCTACCATCAATGTTTTATGATAGACTTCATTGTTTTTCTAATAGGGGCTTAGGTGGGTATGTGCCTGTCAAATGTGAGTGCTGCTTCAGGTGTGGTTTGTATTTCATTGCCTGTTTGTGGCTGACAGAAACAGCATTCACACAATCAATCTTTTCATTCACATGCCCTGAAGCTGCACATAATAAAAGAAATTAGTCCAGCTAAACAGAAGTTGGACTAGAAAATGCCATTACTTTTCCCCACCATGAGTAAAAAAAAAAATCCCGCATAGTGAATGTATTTCGGAATGCCCTTTGACATATTTTTTTTCATTTCCATTTTTTGTATTTAATGTAGTTTTGGAAACGAGAAACAAAGCAGTGAAACAGCTTAGGAAGCTATGTAGCACTTCTACGTAAAACGCAATGGGTTAGATAATTTTCACACAAAGAATGAAACTTTGAGGATCAGTGTTTCTTGCAGCTTTAATAGGCGAAAAGTTTCGAGGATCTCACAGGATTTTTTTTTAAGCTAAGTGGCGTATAGTAACCCCATTACCTAAAAAGTAAGCAAACTACATGACATATATTGAAGCAGTCTATGTTGTATTAATGTAGTGTAGGTTGTCTAAAACATACACCTGTTCCTACCTGGCAGGGAATGATGTAGTCTTCATACACTGTGAACATGTTATTTCCTCATCCAGGTGGCCACTCAAAATATATCACAGTGTGAAATACGTTACAGGTGTGACCCCAGCATGCAAAGCTGCTACCTTCACCAGACGGTGCAGGAAATCAGAAACACACTGGGCCAAGGCCATTTTGAATCTATAGAGGAGGAAGTCGGAACAGCACTCAAAGTCTTCAACATAGACCATTTTCAAATTTAGTTATGGAAATTCGTCCATTTTCAAGCGTGCTATATCTTTTAAAAGCGCAGTTTCCTTTGTCAATCATTGAAGAAGAAGTTGTGATTATTGGCTTCAGAATATGCACATTAAAGCATATTTTTTCAGTTAATAATGAAAAAAATAGTTTAGTTTGTTCCCAGCTGTCCATGTGTATTTGTTACTTTTCCTTTACTGCCCCCCAATTTCCTAAAAAATAATTGTTTTTTTTTTTATTTTATAGGTAAAACATTATGCAATTTTATCATCATCTTTTGGTCAATGTGATTAAAAACTCATGGGTGTAGAAGACGATTTTAACTTCACTCACAAATGTTTTAATTATAGTTTTAAAACAATGAGAGACAATGACAAATGCGGATCTTTAAATTATTGCATTAAATCCTGCATCAACACTATTTACTCAGGCGTTTAAATGCAAAATGCAAGCTCTTACATGCCAGCCACACAAAAGGTGAGAAAGGTGGTGATGCATGTGGATGTTTAGATGAATTTAGGATGCCTGAGTGCTGTGCGCATCCATGTTGCACAGCAAGCAGGAGGCCAGGTATAGCATCTCTTCAATTAACAGCAGAGGCCTTGTCTTGGTGTCCTCCAGGGCCTACCTGTACCTCTACTGATTAGTGAGCAGTCACAGCCCCAATTAGAGAACACAGGAACCTGGAGAGACAACTCTCTTTATTTAATTGGATTGTGTTGCAGTCGGCTGCTAGCTGGCAACATATTGAAGCAACCTGGAACTTTGAGGCATAAACAAGACATTAAAGATAGAGAGGGTGTTCTAGAGAAGCATTCACGGATGTTGTGTGATAGTGAACCTGCAGAAATATTTCTTAATTCGAGTGTCACTCTCATACTATTGAGACTTACTTTAGTATTACTCCTCAGA
The DNA here is from genome assembly GCA_016859345.1 of Istiophorus platypterus. Lineage (NCBI taxonomy): Eukaryota > Metazoa > Chordata > Actinopteri > Istiophoriformes > Istiophoridae > Istiophorus > Istiophorus platypterus. The sequence continues at coordinate 20,630,206 of CM029126.1, read as the reverse complement.
AAGGGTCATTAACACACCAATTATATTTAAGTTGTTATGCATTTTGAAGTAATGGAGGGTAAACTAAGTTTATCCCTGTTAACCTGATGTAAATAAAGATGACTTAAATACTGAGCATAAATTCTAACAAGTGGTATCAAAACGGTTGCATAGAATAGGGAAATTAATGAGGAAAAGAGTTAATGTGTTGTTTTCATCTTCAGAGAAATCCCAGTAATCATGATTTTCTGGGGGTTTTATAACTACAGCCTTGGTCTGGTCTGACAAGTAGATTATGGTGACTAATGTTAGCAAACTAAAGATCACTCTTCCTGTATAACTTTGCTTAGACATAGCTTCATCAGATTGCTGACTTTCTGACTGATGCATTTGTCCTACTGTGTTACAAGAAGCATTTACTATTGTGCTGTAAATGTCACCTATAAAAACAGGGGCCGCTATTCAGCAAATGTTACATACTCTCGCTTTAAAAGTGAAATTCACCTTTATCTCTACAGTCAAAAAATCTAATTTTTTTGTACCTCTCTTCCCCATTTCAAATTTCGATCCGAGACAACAGCACATTGCTGGTTTTTATTGTTGCATGTCGAAATTCAGGGTGGTGAAATTCTCAAAGGTTTTTCTTTTTTTCTTTCATTGGACCCTCTTTTTTCTACAGTTTCCCTGTGCTGGAGCATGTGGCACATAACAAAGACATCACCCTCATAGTGTGGGATGGTAGTCTACCTCCAGGTGCCTAAGGGACACTGGCTGGCTGCTTGGTACTGCCAGGATCCAGGCAGTCCAGTTTCTTTTTCCGCAAGTCAGTCAGACCCCCCTCAACTCCCCAACTCCCTGAGCCCCCATCACTCCTACCTCCGCCTAATTACCAAACCTAAAACCCCACTCAACTAATTAGCCACAGCAGACCCAGGAACTGTGAGTAAAGGTAAAGAGATGGCTTCATTCGGGAGTGTGTGTGCGTTTATGTGTGTTAAAGAGAGGGAGAGTGAAAGAAAGAGACAAGAAGAAAAGGAAATGGAATATTCAAGCCTCCTTTAGTGAACACATCTCTACAGCCAATTAAAGTCATTTATTAAACTCTGCGAAACCTGAGTTATGCATGACAGAATGATGGGGGAATGTGTTTGTTTGTGCCTGTGCGTGTGTTTCCCGATACGTAGACTGACTTGGGGATCGAAAGCATGCGCATAGCCACACTCACACTCACACACTCACACTCACACACTCTCACACACACACACACACACACACACAAGCCGACATGTGTCTCAGTATGGCTGGCAATCTGTCGGTTTTTCTGTCTGTCAGCGGCGCAAGGGCTCAGTGGGACATAAATTACAATACACAGCAGCACCACTTGTGTAAGTCTCAATGAAGGGGTGGAATAACTTTCTTAATCAAGTTTCCCTGATTAATTGTAATAAAGGTGTCATCTGTAAATGTGTCCTCCTGATTGAGTAATTCGGGGTGGGAGACAGTAAGCACATCCCTGGTGATTGGGGGGTTGGACAGAATGGGGGGATGAGGGAAGGAAGGTGTGTGTGGAGGACATACTGAGACACAAATAGCTCCTGGGCACACTGGCAGCCTTCGAACAACTGACAGTTATGAAATACAATTATCAGTTGATCTGCTTAAGAATTCATCAGCGGCTTCACCGGCCAGTAATGATGTTCATAGAGAGATGGGGGGGGGTTGACACAAAAGGAGAAAAGGCCTCACTGAATAAATGAGATTTTTATTTGTCCAGCAGATTGCTCACATTATGTTACACTATTGTGAGAGGATTATCTTTTCTGGTGTTTTTCTTATTACAATCACCTGTTTTGTTCCATATTATCAATGTAACCTCAGTCCATACCAATAGCATTTAAAACTGTTGATTCAGTGATATATCAGACAAACAAAGTCTACAGGTTTGGGTCAAAACCAGGAAAACTTTGGTTGAAACGGGAAGGTTTTTAGACTTTTGGTGAGCAGTTCCCGACCTTTCTGACATGTAGCCCTTCAATATAATGCAGTATCTTCTTGTGACCACTTGTCACAGGTTGGATATGTCTGAGCATTTCAGCCAAACTGTGAAGTTCACTTTTAGAACTGTTTCCTTTGCATAATCCTCCAAATGTTACCCCTGCTGCGGTTAAATGATCTGGTATTTTAAAATCAAAAGCAAAGATTAATGAAAATTCTGAAAAATGTAAATAATTTGAGAGAAAACAATTCAAGAAGCCCATAAGACCACGAGATGTGATTGAATGGTCTGGGGGAAAACAGAAAGTGTAAGTAAGTGATTTGTTTTACTTTTGTTTGTTCGTTTGTATGTGCCAAAAACTAATAATAATTTCTTTAGTAGAAATATAATTTTCTTATATTCCATCTTATGACACCTCAGATTTTTCCAGCAACTCCCTAGGGGGTGCCAACCCCTGAGCAGGGAACCACAAGTCTAGGTTACATACAACAGATGTGTCAAAAGCATTTTTATGTTTCAGTTTGAAGCAGGTACTTATTACATTTTAAATATAGTCACTAAAATTCTGTTGAAACAATCATCATATTTTTTCTAGACTGCAAGAAACCTTGGAAGGAAACATCCAGGCATTCAGATCAAACTGTGGTAACAATATTTGACAAATAGTAATTTGCGTGTAGCCAAGTTCACGACCGACCCGAACAAGTACACAATTTTAAAACGACTTAACAGCATACTAAAAGATCATAATATCAGCTTTTATTCACCACAATACCTATCCTAATGCAGTATGATAAAACTTTATTCTAGTTTTCTTTTACTGCCTGCAAATGCTTTGAATAAAACATCAAAACAAGCAGTAACATTTCTATTTGAAAGATAAAATCACACTCAACAGCATTCATCATCTCTTTCTACCTACATTAACCCTTTAGGGCACCTTATGTGGCCGCTGGAGGGGACCAAGGGCCCCTCACTGTGTCTGCTCAGATGTAGATATATATTCGGGTGAAAGGCAAGGGCACTATTCAACATCTCAGGATTAATGACAACATCATCGCCATCGCCATGCTGAACAGGCCCATATTTCCACTGGCTGGATAAAAAGCAGAGGGAAGACGGTGGTGGGAAGGGGGGAAAATATGAGCATCCTGCCGGAGGGATGATGGACAGGTCCTCAGTGCAGCTCCCCCAGGTCCCCCCTGTCCTCATTCTTTACTGGCCTGAGCTGGCTAGCGAGGCAGCATCTCTGCGGCCAAGGACACAGGAGTGTCAGCAATGCGTCTGGGTAACATCGTTCATCAGGCCGCATCAGTAATGGGTAGCTCTCTGTGACAGTGGTCATCAGGACACAAAAGCAAAAGGGCCCATAAACATCACATGACAGATGGCTGGGAGGACAGCTTCAGACAGGAAGGGAGGGATGGAGAGCGAGAGATAAAGCGAGATAGACAGAGAGGGAGAAGGACAGAGGTGGAAGAGAGATCTCAGGCAGGATTGTTAAGTCTTAGGAAAAGTCTCAAGCGCCGAATGGTTTATCAATGCCCATGTTCAATGAAGTGTGAAGTGAAAAACGGAAAATCCGTTGATAAAAAGTTTGCACCTGAAGTCCAGCAAAACCGCCCAAAATGAGTGGAGTCAGTGGAAAGTAGCCCCAGTAAACCAGTGCATGTAGAGAAATTCATACAAATAGTTTTCCTATTTTTGGCAATAAACAGAGGGTGGCTTGGGCTTCTCTGCTCAGAAATTCTTTTTCAACAGTATTTCTTGTTAAGAATTTGAAAAATAACTGTCATTCAAAATAATGTCCTTTTACTCAAAATTTAATTTTGAGAACCTATGTTTTTGTCATTTTCCTACATCGTCCTGTTTATTCAGCCTCATGTCAGCAGTGATTTTGGCCAGTTAGTACAATTAAACACTGACCTCAAGCATTGTGTGAGCAGTGTAAGAAAGGGGTTAAATGGAAGGTCCAATATGAAAGAGGTGTTTACTTAAAAGCCTAACATAAAGAGAAAAAAAGTTTCGTTTGAAAAGAAGGGATAAGAGATTGTTGAGGAGACATCTTCAGAGATACAAGCCTGCAGCACTGATATGTCAGAAGATTTCATCAAAAGGATGTTTGGCACAACTCCGACTTTGAAGAGTTTGACAGATAGGCACGGCGCGTCAGAAGAGTTGGCCTGAGGAGGATGATGTTTTTAAATAAATTACGGTCTAAGCAGTCTGAGAGTGGGTGAAAGTTAAGGAATAATTATGGAGGTGGTAGCAATGACAGAATGTGAGAAACAGGTTGCGAGAAAATAAGGTGAGGTGAGGGTGTCGGGGGCTGTCACTGAAGTGACTGCAGAACCTGTTGTAGGTCCCTTTGGAGGGAAGACAATTGTTGTGTTAGCAACACCTTTGTCACCTCAGGATGTATATTTTATCTTCACCTGTTTACAGGGAACCGAGTCCCAAATGTGAGGTATCATCCTCAAACCACAGGAAAATGTAGCTCCCTTCGTTCCATAGTGACACCGCAGGCAGTGCTGTGTCTTTCTTTGTTTTGTGGAAACAGCCTTGCCCGTCCATTAATCGTCATCCATCCATCCTCTGCACCTGTATATAAAAGGGAAATTAGAATATCCATCACTGGAACACAACGTCAGCATGATTGATGGGTTAGTCACAGGATCCCTCCGTTTCCTACCCAAGTCTGTGTTTCACGAGTGAGAAGTGAACATTATCTAGCACCATGATCAGATTTAGTCTGCACATTTCCATCTAGGAGAGCATTTTGAGTGGATGATACACAATCCCTACAAGAAGGCAGCCAGCAGAAGGTTTATGGAAATCTAATATCACAAGGCTTTTTGGTTTGTTAGACTTGTTATTCGTGGAGTGGGCTGGTGACACTTTTGATATAACAGTATAAGACAATGTAACGAGGCAGAATCTCATTTTGTTGAAGTGTTTCTGTCAAACTATGGTCTGAAGCATGATGGGGAAAATCTGTGCAAACAGGTTTTGAGTGGGGTGTGCTAAGACTAAAATACCAACTGTTCTCAGAGAAAAGCCTTTGGTAAATAACAGGAAACGTCCTCCAAGAAGGCGATATGAATGCCAGGGAGCAAAGAATGCACGTTTGCCTTTTAATTTAGGCAGACAGTATTTAAATAAAATGCATAATTAGATTCAGTTAAAACAGAAGATGAGAATCATACCGACGTATCCAATATAGAGTTTTTTACTAAAAATCAGTCTCAGTGCTGTCAGCGCTGTCAATCCCAAAGTATTGGTTTATAAAAACCCATATCGGTCATTTTATGCCCCTCCTTCTCCATCTATCTCTCTCCCCTTGTGTGTGTGTGAGTGTATGTGTGTGTGCTTTGATGATGTTGAGACAGGAGCCCTAACGCTGCAGGATGGAGAAAGGTGAACAGGAAACAGAAGGTGCCCATGGAGGAGGTATATGACATCTGTCAGGATCCAGGGTGGGTGGGGGATTCAGTGCCCCTCCTCTGCCGGCCGAGGGTCACCCATCGCACCACAGTCGCTGAAGTTGTCACGACACCGTGACACTTCCTTGGCAATGGTGGCCGAGAGCCGGACAGCCTCGGACGTTCAAGACACACACATATTTTTGAGTAAATTTGTCTGAGGGGAGTGGGGGGCATTTTGTATGTGCTGTTTGTTCCTTCTCTGTACAGAAATGTCAGCATCCTGCTCATTGTTTTTTTTTTTCTCCCTTCCCCTCTCTCTTCAGGGTCCTGGATGGAGGAAGGTCAGCTGACAATGGCAAGGTCGACAAACAAACAAACAAACAGAAGGAATTAAAATAGAGGAAAACAGGGCAGATAAAAACGTGGCAGTTTGTTTTTATCACTGATGGCATGTAGCAGCCATTACTCTCCATTGTGTCCTCTGCCCCCCATTGGCTGCAACATCACTGTCTGGCAGGGCTGCCAGTGTCACGTAATCTCATATTTCTACTAAACTACATGGACAACAAAGGCCATTTCATACCAGGATCACCAGTGTCTTACTGTTTAGGTAACTATTTACTCAGGGCGGCAAGGTCGTTCACACTTTATTTGACGACAGTATTTTTTCCTAAGACAGCATTAATTAGACCTTTTAGTTTTCATCATCTTTATGGAGGGAAAAAGTAAGAGAAAAATCCCCATAAAAGTAAAGTATATAATCTTTATAAAGTGATGTTTTTCCTTCATTTATCACACAAACTTAACAAAATAACAACACATTTATAGCTGTTGGGAGAAATTACACCTCTCTCCACTAAAATCCAATGTAAGTTTTCACTGATAAAGCCTAGCCCTCTATCCCTTTACCATTATTACAGCAAAAAAACTGTATCATATTTCATCATATTCTTGTATTGGACCTAAATGTAACAGCCCCCCTCTTGGGATAGCACTTGTTGGCCCACGCTGATCAGGATGGCAACGATGAAACTCCCTGATGAGTTCTGGATTCAGAATGTCACTCCAGGAGACCCGTGACCTTTCCTCCAGACCACAACCTTCCCAGTCCAGCAGACACTGACAGCCATTCCCCCAATGATAAGTCACCGGGAGGAATTTGAGAGTGAAAGCTGGCGCTCCATCAATGATCCCCCCTGATCATTGATGGAGCGCCAGCTTTCACTCTCAAAACCCTCCAGAACCCCTTGACCCCCCTGTCAAGGGGTTCTGGAGGCAGGAACTAGAAGAATCCTACGTGGAACGTAGGATGGATCCTCCAGGATCTGGGTAGCTTGAGACTGACAGCCACAGAGTTGAAAACTAATGAGATGAGGAAAGGGCCCACAAGCTGAGGGGCCAACTTAAATGTCTCTACTTAGACAAGAAGGTCCTAGGATCAGCCAAACTCTCGTATCAGGCTGAGATTCTAGCTCCCTATGCGTGGAGACACTTTTGCATATGAGTCTGATTTAAGGGAACACCAAACAAATCAAAGAACAGGGGTGGTTGATAATCGCAGGCAAACTGGAACAGGGAGAGATACCAGCCCAAATGAGGTGTTTGCTCCAGTTGGATGGGTTGTGGGAGGTGAAGCAGCAAATACAGGTCTCTAGTTTCTGATTCATCCTTTCCGTTTGCTTAAGGGCGGAAGCAGAAGAGGGAATTGTGAGTCCTATTGACGACCTGAGAGGGACAGGAAGAAACCAACAAGTGTTACCAATAGCCTCTCCTCTAGTCCCCATATGACTACCCCACCATAGAGGAGGAAGGGAAAATGTTGGAGGGGGTCTTACAGGGAGAGTTGGAGTCAAAATGGTGGGACAGAGCATCAGGCCTAAGGTTCTTGGAGCCAAGATGGCAAGAAAGAGTAAAGTTGAATCCAGTTTAGAAGAGCATCCCCATTGCTTGTCTGGAGTTGAGTCAGTCATCCAAACCAAAAAAAAAGGCTGTTCTGCTTCCTTCAACCAGTACTGCCATTCCTCCAGCGACATTTTAACTGCCAACAGTGCTCTATTACCCATATCAGTTTCTTTTTGCAGGGGAATTTTTGTGTGGCAGGAAAGCACTGCGATGCAAAATGTTATTCTGTGGGGAACACTGAGAAAAAACCATCCCAACACCAACGTCCAAAGTATCCACCTCCACCACAGACTGGAGATGAGGATCGGAAAGAGTGAGGATGGTGGTGAACTTGTCTTCACTTTTGCTAAATTCAAGGAAACTTTGCTGGTGCTTTTTGCTAGTGGGTATTGGCCAGTTGGCCACAGCAGGGTCCATTGGGATGCAGTTCTATAAGATGATGACACTCAGGAATTAGGGAGGAAGAGATGTGAAATTCTCACTTCTCTGCTGTGACAAGGAGTTGGTTATCCAGGAGGCATTACAGGACTTGTCTGACATGCTGAATGTGGGTTTGCTCATCAGGAGAGAGGAGGAGGTTGTCATCCAGGTAAATGAAAACAAACTGGTTGAGTATGTCAGGAAGAACTTCAATAACCAGTGCCTGAAACAAGGGTGGAGTAACTCCAAGGGTGGAGTAACTTATCTTTTTTGTCTAGCAAGAAAAATTCAGCTCCAGCAGGTGAGGTGTATGGTTTGAGTTTCCAATGAGGCAGAAATGTACTTATCCATGGATTCCCTTTCAGGAGTTGACAGAGAGGAAGATGGCCTCTAGGGGGGAGGGTACCAGGGAGCAGGTCAATGATACAATCATATTCACAGTGAGGAGGCAAAGAGGTGGCTTGCTAAAAACCTCAGAGGTTGTGATAACAGAGAGGAACCCTGGAGTATCAGGATAGATGGAGTTTGAATTCTCAGGGGCTGACTGGGATAGCGGAGGGTCAGGAATGTAAGGAGGCATCAAAGCAGAGAGACAGAGAGGCTTCTGAGAATACACTGAAGAGGAACAGGTAAGTGAACAACTCTCTTACCTTTGCCTTGCCAGTGGCCCAATTAACATGGAGATTTTGTCTTTTAACTTGGGAAGTCCAAGAATGAGTGGATGCAGAGGAGATTTGAAAAGGTAGAAGCCATGGTGATCTTGACTGGTTGAAAACAGTCTGTGATTTTACACGAGAAACAACCTTCCAAAGTGTTGGCCTCCTTCTTGGCCAATCTCCAGCCTTTTACTGAACACACCACCATGAAGCAGCCCATCTGGGAACAGTAGATGCATCGGCCCTCTCGAACATGGTGCTGACGCAACCCAGCTGCAGGGGAACGTTGAAACATGGAGTCTCCTTTAGATGCTTGTATGTTTTTATAGCAAGGGTGATGAATGAATTCAGAGTCGAGGGATGACCTAGGGACACCAGCTGATCTTTTATGGGGTCAGAAAGTCCATGACGGAAAGTAATGGGCCTGGAAGATGTGTTCCAGTAACTTTTAGCTGCCAGGGTGCTGAACTGGCGTAGTCAGAAACCTGATGACTGCCCTGGCGCAGATTATTGAAGGCTCGCACTAGTTCTGGACCCGTAGTAATAGTGTCAAAAATCTTATACATTGCATTAGCGAGGAGATAACAAGAATAGCAGATGGGGGAATTTCTGGCCCACTCTGCTGTCAACCAGGCCTCTCCTCGACCAGCAAGGTGAATAATGATGAATGCCACCCTTGCTGGTTCGGAAGGAAATGCAGCAGCCTGCATTTCAAAGTGCGACCCACATCGTACCAGGAAGGACCTGAAGGAGGAACACAAGATGGCAGGGGGGCAGAGGCAGGAGGTTGTGGTGGATCAAGAGCAGGAGAAATATTGCACAAATAAAAAAAAAGGAAAACATGACCTAAGAGGCAAAAAAGGACATGACAATGAATTCACTGAGTTTTATTTTCTTGAAATTTGATTTTATAGAAGTGTTGCACATTAGAATTATCTCATTACTACAAAGGATCATCTCAAACAATCTAGGAATGTTGCCATTAATCAAGATTTGAAATGACAGCCTTGCTGAGAATTTTCATACTTTTTTATTTAACCATTTGATTTATAATAAGATGCCTCTACTTTTTAAAGAAAAATATTGTTTTTATCAAAAATGTATAAACAGTGCAAATTCAGGGTCAAAAGTGTCTGTGATCAAGACTCAGACATGTGAAAAAACTAAACTAATCTTATTATATGTTACTCCTGGATATGATTGAACTGATTATCCCCATTTGTAACTAAGCAAGAATATTATGGTTATTTTATTATTAGGCTTCATCCTAAATAGCCAGCAGAGCCCTGTTTGTCATGACTTTGAATGCGTTTTGCTCAGGCTGCTGCAGGTGAAGCCCAGGCCTCTCCCACAGATCTGTATGCAGAGTGTGCCTTTAGAAAGCATGTTTCTTTTGTTTATTCTTTGCATTGTCTTTTCCTTTCTGTGCAGTTTTGACATTGCAGATGACAGGTGTCTGTGGGGTGGAGGAGGAGGAGGAGGAGATGCTGGTAAGAAAACAGTCTTTTACTGCCTGTGGGTGAAGGCAGATTCCTCTAGGCAAGGCGGCCTTCAGCGTTTAGCTAGGGGCGCAGTATCAAAATCACAGCCACTGCTGTACCCCTAAGGCGCTAATCTCAACCAGTTACCGTCAAGTGCTGCTTCTTCTTTATATAATCCTTCACCCCCCCCCTTCCCTCAGCTCTCTCCATCTCCGCCATTCCTTCACTGTTCCAGACCCAATCCACAGAGGTGAGAGGATAAATGACAGTTTGAGAAGGTGCAGGGGAAGCCAGGCATCTTGAATCCAGTATTGTGTCTTTGCTTACCAGGCTTAATATCAAATCTAACCATACAGCTTTCACAAAACAGTTTGCTGAAATTGTAATATAATAATTAGCAAGGCTTCTGTGCTTTTCTGTCCTGAACAAGGCATCTCACCAGATGCTGAGGAGGCCTCTGCAGTCAATCAGTCAGCTCAATGAAAAGGGTTGTTGTTTGATCACTGGGTGACTGCTAATTTAATAAGTGTTAACTATGGAGCAGCCGAGCGAAGGAAAGAGGGGAAAATGAGAGAAAATGTAGGAATAAAAAGCATTAAGATTAACTGATGACATGTTCAACTGTGCACATAATATGAGGCTTAGTTAAGTACGCACATGCTGTTTGTCAATTATTTAAAACCCCAGGAAATTAAGTCCAGGTAATCTCATAAGGTGTAAATAACATTCTTTTTCATGGCAGCTTAATTGAATTCATTTGACGCTATTTAGAAATAACAGAATTAAATTTGCATTCATATACAACCCAAAACTGTTGAGAGGCATTCTTTGCAAAGGTAAATGGAGGAGGAATTAAACTTTGTTAATTCAACCAGATCTGAAAGGATCAGAGATGGGAAGACCTGAAAACACAGAGGATTCCTCATGGCTTCCTGTAAAGCTTTTATTCCTGCACTTTGCAAGAACTGCTTTCAAGTACTATAATGCTTTTGTGATATAGAACTCATTGTTAATTATGTAAGTATATAGAGCTCATTTTCCTGTTACAGTCACTTGATGAAAATGCAGCTCAGTGCCTTACATGAAATAATGTAAAGGTAATACAACAAAGATTGTGACATAAATTGATGTTGTCAAATACAGTATATGAATATAAAAGTTGAAATCAAGGACCCTATTATGGTGTAATAAAGATTTCCCATACATCATAATATATTATGCATGCAGGGAAATATCATCATGATTGCTGGGTATTCTACTGTTGGATTCGCTGTAAGACCCATTATATTAAAGCATCTACATATCACCTAAGTACCAGTAAATGTGCAGCAAAGATGTTTGACAGTGGGTCGCAAAGATCACGAAACCATGCAGACACAGAGACAGTGGCCTCAGGCATTTCTGATTTGGCCTTACTAGTGAGATGGCCTGGTTCGATGTCTATTTACACACACACACACACACACACGCACACACACACACACACACACACACACTCACACACACACACACACACACACACACACACACACACACACACACACACACACAAGGCTAATATATGTCTGCCTTGTCTTGTGAGTGAGTGGGTCAGAGATGGAGGTGGGGGAGACAGATTGGAGGGACGGAGGGGAAGAGGGGAAATGGAAGGATTAGATGAAACCTTTCAGTGTGTGTCATCATCCCTGACATTCTGTAGGGCTTGACCTTAACAGAGCAGCATCGTGTCAGAGACAGGGTCTCATCACCACCAGGGAACACACAAACACAGACAACCCTTCAGAGATCCCTTCAGCTCAGACATCAACACCCAACATACATTCTCAAATAAATACACACATGCAGACACACTCGTACACTGGAGAAATTTACAGATAAGTGGGCTTATACTAAAACTCAGGTATCAACCAGCCAACTGTCCTTTACTTCTGAGGTGATATACATGATGCAGATTGAATGATTATATATTTACTGACTAGTGGATGATAAGATGGTTGCGGTGAAACGGTTTTTCTCATGTGCAAATCCACACAGGTAATAATATTTATTAAGATATCATAGGCAATGTGAATTACATAGCAGGGTTTCACGCCTGTAGTTTCATTTGGTATGAATCAAGGGAAATATAATGCTTGTTTATACTGGCTTTCCACAAATGAGGCAAGATGAGTAAACATGAACACATATGGACTGACAGTAATTCATTGACTGGACAGTTTTGGTGTGTGTCACTCTGCATCACTGGCACATCATAACCTGTAAGAGGAAATCATATTCCGGTGACTGACAAGAAGTTATGCAGCTGTTTACTGCCCCTTATGTGTGTCTTTATGATCTCATGAATCAAAAGGAGCTAATGAAAAAAAATAAGTGATTATGAGCATTATTAATCCAGACTGCATCTTAACCTAATTAATCCTCATGAATAATGGTGAAGAGGTCGAAAGTGGATCCCTTGACTTGAATCATTATAGGTCAGTAATTAATGGACATGAACACATATTAAAAACATATAAAATACACATACAAGTAAAAGCTCATACAGGAGTAGACTGGGAGGTAGAGGGAGTTAAATTTCTGAAAGCAGGTGGCAGTGTAGCAGCGGAGATTCAGAGCTCCATTTTTCATCAGACCCTTTCTACCTCCCAAAAATGCCCACTTCTTTCAAACCCCAAACCTCCAGTAAACGCCACTGTTTTTATAAGCTGAGTAGTACACTTCATTATGTGTAAACTCTAAAACCAGTGAGGTTCCCCTGTAAGAATAAAATGTAGAATGCGTTGTTCGCAAGTCTCATTATTAGGCTGATCTCAGGTCATGCAGGTTCTCTTGAAAGTTGTACTAACATAGACATAAACCTGAGGACCATAGCGATAAATTGTGTGACAGGACACTGAGGTAGACTCAGAAGTCTGGACCTGAGACAGTGTACAGGATACTTGAGTCCTCGGGTCTGGGTCCAACAGAGGAGCCATGAAAATTATTTTGAAGCTTTTAAAATGAGTAATTTTGAGAGATGAAATAAAAAAGTCTTCCTCTTAAAAATGAGATTAAAAAAAGAAAGCTTTCATTAATAAACATTGAAATGCATCATTGCTCATTGCAATACACTCAAGGGTTTTGCTGCTACAGCCTTACTTGGTCTCAGCAAATGTCACCAAACTTTCTGACCAACATTACAGGGTCATTTGCTGACTTTGTCACTCTTCTCCACTTGGTAAAAGTAGTACTTGTGGTGGGGCATTTAGTATTATCCAATTACTATCCCTTGCTGCTGCAGTGAGAACTGTTCAGAAAAGTTCTATAGCCTCACTATATTGATATTAAGGATATTAATACTGGCTCTGGTCATATTTTTTTACGTACAAAGACTGAAGCTGATAAAAGCTACTGTTCTACACTTCCTCACGTGACAGAAATTTACTTAAAGCCGGCCTATAAAAAATAAAGCACACCACAAATCCCAGCTTTCTATCCTGCCCACCTTTACAGAGTGTAATGATGCTTCATGCAGGTACTAGATTTTATCTCCCACACCTTCTGACTGGTTGGCCTCCATATTCTGAGGACAGATTTAGAGGTGGCCAAAGGGCTCCCATTATAAAAATATGGTTGACCTTTGAGGACCAGGGATGGTTTAGAATGGGATTCTTCCTCCACAGTGCTGTTTGGACAGCCTATTCCTCTCAGTCTTATTAACATATGCCAGTCTCCCTAAATGTTCTCAGTCACTTTATTAAAAAATTTAAGTACAACAGTATAATTTTTATTATGCTCATAAAGGAAGCACTAGCTCACATTAATTCTTTCATGAACAGTGAACTTTTGGAGTGAACTGCAATGGGTTACATAATTAATTTTAGCTTTCTGTTAACCCATTGAAGTATATTCCAAAGTCCTGAGTCCTGCTCTTTTAGTCCTTGTTTTAACCTATCTATCTATCTATCTATCTATCTATCTATCTATCTATCTATCTATCTATCTATCTATCTATCTGTCTATCTATCTATCTATCTATCTATCTATCTATCTATCTATCTATCTATCTATCTATCTATCTATCTCTATCTATCTATCTATCTATCTATCTATCTATCTATCTATCTATCTATCTATCTATCTATCTATCTATCTATCTATCTATCTATCTATCTATCTATCTATCTATCTATCTATCTATCTATTTGTCTATCTATCTATCTATCTATCTATCTATCTATCTATCTATCTATCTATCTATCTATCTATCTATCTATCTATCTATCTATCTATCTGTCTATCTGCCCATCTATCTATCTTTCTATCTCAAATCTAAATCCATACTTTAGGTGCAGTAAATCTCAACCATTCTGCTGTTATTTATCCAGAGTATTGTATTCAGAGGTGTTTCCATTGCTGCGCATATTTTCTTTATTTCTGCCTTGAGCAAGTTTGAAAATATTTTTGTGATATTTTTCCTAATTCGATACATCAGAAGTCACATAGGAATAGCCGGATGGAAACACATTTGGTGTCTGTATTTGTCAGTGAGAGCGCTGCTAGGAGTTTGCAGAAATGGTGCAGTGGTAGCAGTGTGTCTCTGACCCTATCATGCTATCTGTTCTAATGATGCTCAGGCCTCCATCAAAGTAGGGACCCCCCGTGGCTCCTGGGGGCCCCTGGGCTCAGGCACAGTTGCTCTGGTTTGGTTTTTTCCCCTCACTGCTTGAGGCTCGGCACAGTAATGAGAAACAGAATTTAAAGAAAAGCAAAACAAAACAACAAAACCCCCTCATTCTTAGACTGACATCCAGTCTCTGTTCAGTCAGCTTGCTCTTTTTCTCCTTCTCTGTATCAAAAACAAAGATTGTTTTTAATGGAGCAGTTCAAACACACTGGGCAGCTTTTGTTCAATGCAACATTTTCTCTTCCCTCACTTGCACACACACACACAACTCACACAAACAAGGAGGATTAGTGTACAGTGTGCGCACATATGGATTGATATGTTACAGCTTGCTGGACCGATGCAAGACAGAGGGAAAAAGTATTGATTTTTTGCCAATATGGCTGTGTGTTGATCCTGGGGCCACATTCATTTTCATCACTCAGATACGGGGGGGCAGAGGAGTGTCACACTTGTTTTGCCAGTCTCCATAGCAACAAGGATCATCCAAGTCAGTGGAGGTCAGGCTGCTGGTGAGGGGCAAATCTAGGTTCACTGAAATCAACATTACATGAAATGCCCTTCACCCTTCATTCTCTGTCTCTCTGCCTGTCTCTCTGTGTGTCGGGCCATCATCTGAGCTGTCTCTCTCTCACTATCCCTTCTCCTCTTGCACTGGCACCATCACGTGTTTTACCTTTACAACTATTTCCTATTGTGTTCCAGTTCAAATTCCCACATCGGCAAGGAAAGTCTTTGATAGTAGCCTTCAACAGGGCACTGAAACCCCAGATTCCCCCTGTGGCCCTAGCCAGCAGCCCTCAGTAAAACACTGTCCCGGCATGACCGAGGTTTAAACACATCACTCATTTCTCTCATGTCCCTCCACTTTCCTCTCACTGTGCTGCAGTTCTCTGACCAGGCCACATCCTTCATCCCTCATTCTTCTTAGTGTTTATTACTGCGACCCCAGACTTGTTGTCACTGTGTATTTTGGGGGTAATACGTTTTCCTGTTCTCATGCAGTTTGCTGGGGGCCGATGGGTGGCTGATTTTGGGGGAGGTGTAGAGGAAAGAGGGGTAGCTGCCAACTGACTGAGGACAACCAACTCTCCTCAGGTGATAATTACCTGCTGATGCAACACCCCCCCCCCCATAATTATCTCTGAAGTTGTGTGAGTGTGTGTGTGTGGCCATCACAAATAACATGTGTTCACCTCTTAATGTGCGATGTAATGCACAATGTGTACGGTAAAAATATAGGAGGGTTCTTTTGATATTTATAGGAGTAAGACTTGAACTAGATGTTCACATGTATTTTGTATTGTTGTGTTTTCTTGGGTAAAAATATTGGTTTGCTGACATCCTTGATGGAGCCAGTATTAACTTTTCATCACTGTAAAACTCTCACATCATCAGCTAAAAAACAGTTGAACGGAAGTGCAGTAATGAGGACTGATTTTAGAAAGTAAACAGCTCAGTGAAGGAAGTGCCATGATGCAAAGTGGATTATTATGTTGCTATATTAGCAAAGACTGAAGCGCATTATTGCTTCAAAATTAGTAATATGTTAGTTAGTCTTATAGAAATTACTCTTTTCTGATTAGATACTTAAATACTACACTTGTAACAGTTGCTATCTGTGGCAATGGGCCCCAATTTTTTTAACCTTTATTTAATTTGTTAAATTATTTTTAAGGGGCAAAATGCAAAGTAATTGGTTACTAAAGAGCAAAGAGTAGAATCCATTCTAAAAAAAATATGTTTTTTCTACCTTCCTATCTTGTCTCTGTAAAGATTTTGCAGCCTCTTAGAATTATCTTGCAATTCCTCATGACACCGAGGTCTAACCCCACTGGCCTATGGGAGGCCTTCCACCTGGAAAAATTGTTAAGCAACCATTTCTTCAGCTACCATTTAATAGCAGTTTCAATGTACAGTTCTCGTGTCCCAAAATATGTCCCTTCTAACCAACCCACTGACTAGAAAACATTGCTATGCATCGCGTTGCTGTGTCAAATAATTGGCATAAATGATGAAAATTGGAAAAGATACTGTTAAATCTTTTCTCTCGCACCAATGCTGGGCCATCAGCCTATGGGATCCTAATGTAGAATTCAAAACTAAACTATTACTTTGTCTAAAAACCTGCAAAGAAGACCCTTTGTTATCTAACAAAGTTCATTAGAATACGTATTTGGAAAACGATATTATAGTATAACTTTCACATAATACACATCAGGTAGTTCATGTTATTACACTGCAGTTGGTGATAAGCTGTGAAAATAACCTAACAGAGTACAAGGCTGAGATAAGAGGCAGATAGAACAAGTATCTATCTTACTGTGTTAATTAAAGATAATCAGTCCCTAAAGACATCCAACTCTTCAAATTAACACTAGATGGTGAGTCCTGCATCTCAGAGGGAAAGACACAAAGAATGGAAAGACATAAACACGAGATGGGAGCTGTTTCCATCCAACCGCCAAAAAAAATTTAAGAACAACTGTGAAATGTTACCAAAAAGAAGATGTTTACTATGTGTATACTGATAACTTGGTACTGATACCAAGTTACCGTATACACTTCTTGAATGTAGAAAACATCTATAACAAAAATACACCCAGGATAGTGTATCTCCAGAATTGGTGGGCATTGGACAATTAGCATTCTTTATTCTTAGCTAATATGTTTCAGAGTTACAAAGAAATGTGTGTGATTATCTACTAATTAGGTTTTCATCAATACAAATTCCAGGCAGTCCAGCACAGATTTTTGTTGATTGAGGTCAGGGTACCTGATGTCTTCAGATTTTGATGCTACAAAAATATTAAACATTTCCCAAAATCTTCTTCTTTCCAAGACCAAAAAATATCCAGGAGCCGAAGTGTGATCACCATTTTTGAAGTGTGGTGTTGACCTTCTCACCTTTTCAGTGGAATCTTTGGAAGACGTTCGCTCATTTATTAGTTACAGAAAAAATTCTCAAAGAATTAGTAGTCTACACAGAGAACCTTTCTTTCTATATTTTGTAATGTTATAATGTATGATTTTCATTGGTATCAACAAAAAAAATTTCATCCTTTCATTATATGATATATAATTTGAATAAGAAGCAATTGATGGACTGCTTTTTAATCGAGCAGTGTCAGTTTATCATAGTTATCTTCAGGTATCTTCACACGCCCCAAAGCACTGTCCGGGCTGTCGTAGCTTTTTTTCCCAGTGATTCTGGTGGCGGGCAACAGTAGGAAGCTAGGCTTCCTCGCCAGGCTTTGTTCTTTGTCACTCCCCTACGGTAGCTTTCATTTGACTCCCAGTGTGAGTTCCGTGTTAATTAGGTAAATGAATACGTGTGTACAGACAGGGCCGCCCCACACTAATAGCGACACCAGCACAATCGCAACAAAAGGGCCCCACCAGCTAAGGCTAAGTTTGTGATTAAAGGAAAGGCCTCTATGGCGAGGTGTAACAAAAAGGCATACAGCGAGCTTTGAAGCTTATTTATGGCGCTTTATCTAATCCCCACCACCCGTGGCTATGGAGGAGATATGGATGTATTATTCATGATAATGTATGGTGGTGACTCTTATGCAGATTCACAACAAAGGCAAACTTTCTTTTTGTGCCTCTAAACGGCCAATTATTTTTTTTTTTTTTCTCTTAGACTGATGCGGAACAGATCAAATGATGAAAAAAAACCCCAGTGTTTCTGACGTCGGGTGGACCAGTTTACTGTATGTTCTTGTCTGTCTTGTGAGTCTCTGAGCCCTCAAGCTATGGACCTCCTTGGCAGAACTTCTGACTACAAATCACAGTTATATTTTTCTGACCTAGGGGATGCCAGAGATCCTCCATAGTCCTAGTAGTAAAATTTGAACTCAATCCAAATCCACATGATGAAGACACAGGTCACGAAATAAAGAGGGCTCCTTAAAGGAAAAAAATATACCCAAAAACAACTGAAAATAATTGGCAGTTTACCTTGCACGTCTGGGTGCTCTGTATTGTTTCACCGTGTTTTTTCTCTTTGGCCTGTTATCGCAAGAATTTACAATGTGACACTGAAAGTGAGTTGTGGATACTTGAGTATTTGGTTTACACATGCAGCTATTCTCAGGAATTTTCCGTATGTCAGGGTCCCATGGCAGAGGGAGTCAAGGGTCAGTATTCTGGACAAGTTTTACATAAAAATGACTCCATTAGACATAACATAATTCCCAAGAATCCTCTATTTCAATGCTAAGATGAAGCTACTGGTTCAAATGCTGTAATACTCCTTTCCAGTCCCTCCAGGATTTTGTGGGCTTTTTCTAAGATCGTTGCAGCCTTAAAGGCCTGATCTCAAGGCAGCTTTTCCAAAAAATTACAATGCATGTTGTATATTTTTGCAATGAAATTGCTGGTGCAAGTGATAATAGCAACAAGAGTTGTCTTTTTTTATAATTAACCATTTTATTTGGACTTTTTAATCCTAAAAAAAGTCTAGTACTATAGTCTTCATACACACACACACTCACACACACACACATACACACACACACATATTTGTTTTAGGGGGCCGTCATTGATATAATGCATTCCCAAGCCCCTTACCCTAAAATTAACCATCACAACAGAACGCCTTATTATAACCCTTACCCTAAAACTATGTCTTTAACCTTGAAAAGCCATTTAAACTTGTGGGTTTCAGAATTTGTTCAAATTCACCCTTTACTCCTAATATGAACCAGGACCTCAGAAATGCTGTTTTGCCGTACTAGGAAAGGGCTTTGGTCCCCATGTGAGCTGCTCCTCCGACAAGATCAGTGTGTTGAACAGAAAAGGACCCAAAGAGGTAACATAAATACATACATACAAACAAACACACAGTATGTCATGGTGATTTGTCTTGTCTGTTGTCAACACATTCCACCCATTCTCTCGGTGTGTTCTGTGGTAGAAAAGTGTTTGTCAGTCGATGACTTCTAATCCTGTTCCCATACAACATTGCACATGGTGCAAAACAATTTACCCACCACCTTCATGCAGAACATAAGGGAATTGCCTTGCAGTCTTTGGCAGTAATATTTGTTGGAAAATGTGAGACATTTGTGTCACTCATGTCTGCATTTTCACAACCAGAAACAAGGAACTCAGTTTGGTGACATACATGTTTTGCAAGGGGGAGTGCTATGATTGGTGAGTCTTGCAGAACCAATGATGATTGGTCAAAATTTAAAAGTCTGAAAAGTTGGAGTCATTGGACAAAATTTTAATGTCAGGGACTGATTGATTGAATTTGCGTTAATTGCAACATCCTTTCATATAAAAAGTGATCCAGTCATATGAGACATGATCTCATATGAAACAAAAGTATGAATGAGGACATGATCAAGTTAAATGAGATTACAGAGCTCTATTCACCGACTTCCTGGGTGATGAGAAAGAACATGGTGCAGTCTTAGAAGGATTCACTACATCTCAAGATTTCCATTGTTCTCTTCTCTACACTAGTTGTCTACCAATAAAGGCAAATCGATCAGGTACAGACTGTAAATACTGTAGCTAGCTGTTTTTGGGGTTAAAAGATCCAATGACACAACTGTACTGAACAAATCTCTGAGGAATAAAAAACTAGTGTGTTTGTTTTGTGAAAAAGGAGACACAAATTTCTGCCAGGAGTTTTGACAACAAGTTTTTTCCCATTCCTCTGCTTTGTTTAATATGACATCAGCAAGCCAAATGCAGCGAGCCTTCCACACCTTCTGGACCCTTATAGTTTTCAGTGGAAGAAGGAACTAGTCAAGCTGAAATGAAATGAATATAGCTCGAAGGAGTATTAGAGAGAGAACTTTTCCTTAAATGTTCATTTTCAACTCCTCCTAATCATAGGATTGGGGAGGGATTGCTACTAGATGGACAAGTCAATACCAAACAACCACACCAGAATTATGTGTGCAAAATAAAAGACTGTCATTAATTCAAAAGCAGTTAATAATGGATGAGGGAAGACATCACTGAAAGCTATTTACGGTTTGAGGAGGCAGAATAGATGACCCTTCCCTCTCTCTCCCTGACAGTCGAGGGTTACTTTACAAAACTGTTGGCAGCAGAAGATCTTCCTGTAGCAGACAGACAGAGCTGCTGTCACTCAACACTAAGCTGTCACCCTCTGCTGAGATACCACGACGTTGTGTGTGTGTGTGTGTGTGTGTGTGTGTGTGTGTGTGTGAGTGTGTGTGAGTGTGGGTGTCAATGTGACAGGTCTGAATTAATGAGAGGTATGTGTCTAGGGGAGAGAGAGACGTTGAGGAGTAAGGAGGGCAAAGATGGCGGCTTAGTAGTAGCTACAGCGTGTGTGTTTGCGTGTGTGTGTGTGTGTGTGTGTGTTTGTGTACACGAGTAGCACCTAAAAGGATAATTTCATTATTTCCTGCCTGGTTTTCTCAGGTGAAATCAGAATCAGATGAATCTTTAAAGTTAAAATGCTTGACAGTTTCTTATTGTTCCTGGGACCAGTAACCAAATGTATGTAAAAGGCTTTTTTGTCTCCTTTCCTCAAACATGTCCAATTGTTATTCCCTTGTTCACCCTAGTCTTGTTTTTTTTCCACTGTGCCTAGACTGAACTACCAGTAGGAACACGTTGGTATTTTATTAGTACCTAATTAACACAACAATATCACATTGTAAATTGTGGCCTGTATTATTACATGGGACCCAGAATTTCATGGTAGTCCACATGATGGTTGTTATAATATTTCAGTGTGACCCAAAATGGTGGACACACATTTCCATCACACACAGCTAGCATAGCTAAAACAAAAACCGTCCACTACTTTAATAATGTCTCTGTCTAATCTCTGGCCATCAACAAATACTTAAAAATACAATCAAAATAAAACAAAGCACATGGAACTTGCAACATCAGCAGCATAGGAGCGTCCTCGAATCAGTGTTAAAGCTTAGCTGTTGATGAAAGGACTGATAGTATCGAGGAAACCCAAATCTTCTTATGTCACCTAGTTCAGACATGCCTCTCATAAAATGACAATATAACTAAGGAATATAAAATAGGTTTCATTTGCATTTTCCATTGAAGTTCACTGAAATTTAAAAACCTTTTGTCAAATACCCCCAGTGGTATCTAGTCAAACTGAAAGTTTTGGTCTCATTTGCAGAGATTTTGAAGTATTGGTCTATAAGATACACCAGACCAATATCAATGGAGGTGAATGGAGATTTGTTGTGGTGCTCACAGTATTAAGGGGAATCTCCACTAATTCAGTATTGCACTTCCATAACTCACAAGAGACAGATAAGGGACTTTTAGTGAATCTAAAAAAACAAACACAAATGTATAAATTATATTAAACATAATTGGGTCAGTAACACTGAGAGAAAAACTGCACCATCATCATCACCACACTTTAATTTCAATACATGACTTAGAGTATTGCTTCATTGTTTGTACTGTATTCTTCCCTAAATAGAATTTGGTCAAATATGGCACATGTCATTTGTGACACTGTTTTGTTCTACATAAAGAAAAAGATGCATACAGGTGACTCAGATGGGCAAACCTATGTATGTGTGTGTGTGTGTGTGTGTGTGTGTGTGTTTGTGTGTGTGTGTGTGTGCCAGTTTCCTCTCCTGACTGAAGGAGAAAAACAGCCAGGGAGAGTCTATCAGCGTGGCACCCTGCTCCAGAACATTCTTGATGAAGCAAAGGTTGTCTTCATTAGGTGCATTAATATTCATGACGAATGGTAATTTTGACACAGAAAAGGTCTCAGTAACCTTTTCTTGTGCATTTTTTCACTTCTCAAGGAAATTACAGTCCGGCAATGACTTAATTAATGCTTGGTTTCCTCGCCCAGTCGTTTGAGAGCCTGTCACTTTGAGGTTGGGGTATCTGTCTCATACCGACAGCGACTGAGAGAGAGAGATAGAAATACAGGGAGAGAGAGGAAAGTAGGATTTCAGAGAGATAGGGAGGGACAGGATCAGTTGCTTCTACACAGGCTTATTTACCATTAAATCCTCCACTCTGTTTTCCTCCATATGCTCCACCCATCTCCTCCCTCTCTTTTACTCCCTCTCTCTCCTCTATACCATCCACCCCCTCCGTTTCTCCACCTCCCTCATTCACTGTGTTGTGGTGTGTTGGTATATGGAGGATGTCACCCTCAAGGCCCTGCAGGCCTCACATTTCAGGAGGGAGATCATGAGATGTGACAGGATGTGACTTTTCACTTTCCTCTCTTTATCATCTCAGGGATCGTTCTGCAACATGGGTTCAATGCTGCTGAACAGCGAGACACTGCAGTCCTCGATGTATTTGCAGTCCGGGGGCTATAGCAGAAATAAAAACGGTCACTGTCACATAGTAATGTCTATGAAGAGAGCATATGCATAGCTGTTTTAAGTGTCTTGATTCAAAAGAAGTACATTTTTAACACAGCTTCTGAGATAGCTTGTATATGTATA
This sequence comes from Istiophorus platypterus, assembly GCA_016859345.1. Taxonomy (NCBI): domain Eukaryota; kingdom Metazoa; phylum Chordata; class Actinopteri; order Istiophoriformes; family Istiophoridae; genus Istiophorus; species Istiophorus platypterus. Next base: position 20,607,231 of record CM029126.1, on the reverse strand, counting down.
TATGTATATATATATATATATATATATATATATATATATATATATATATATATATATATATATATATATAGATAACAACATTTTCTTTTTCTTTTAGTATTGAATTAAGTCTGTGGAATCAAGTGGATTTTTGGATCTATTTCATCCAAAAAAATAAAAAAATAAACCTATTTCATTGAAAGAATGTGAACATTACTAAATGTCTTCATCTTTTTTTTTTCAGCGTCCTTTAAGACACAGCATGAGTAAAATTTCAAAGTGTTACTTTTCCAAATATGAGTTCTAACATTATTTGGCAGTGTATTACATTTAAAAACTTTATTTCATTTTAACCTTTTAGAAGTACATTTTTATGAGACTGTAATCAATCACTGCATTATCCATCAGTGGCAACAGTTCTGCTCACCACCAACAAGATGAAAACACATACCAAGCAATCTTAAACACTCAATCCTTCCCATTTCCTCTAAGACAGTAAAATATTTGAACATAAGGCTGCATTTCCTTTATCATGTCCCATAAAAATAGTAATTTGCTGGAGCCCCTTGTAGCACAATATGGTAGGCTGTGTGTTTTCCTGATAATGTAGAGATGACAGATAGGTCCATACTGGGAGGTTTCACTTCACTCTGGATACCAGTGTAATAAATTGCAGAGGGAAAGAAGGAGGAGAGGGAACGATAGAGTGGGAAGAGAGAGAGAGAGAGAGAGAGAGAGATAGGGCAACAGATAGAGACTCCTCCGACATCTCTCTTCTCTGGCCAGTAGAAAGCTGCACTGTGAGCAGTGATTATACGCTATGAAAATGTAGGATTAATTAGGCCGGCAAGGGAAGGCAACTCTGTCTCATTACTGGCACACTATCCCACCTCAAAGATATCACCGCGAACACGGCCATCGCACTAATGCCAGCAGACAAAGCCCTCTCTTTTCTGCCCATCGCCCTTATTATCTTATTTAAGGCCACTTAAGGAGGGCCCCAAAGGTGGGCGACACTGTATATTCTCTTCAATATACGCTGCCTTAATCACAGCTTCTCCTATGCTCTCACGTAGAGTTATACAGAAAAGAGAGAGTTTCTTTTTCAGTTTAGCGCTACATGTGTGATTGGGTGGAGCAGGGACTACGGTGGCACGGCTTCCACTTTGTCAGAGGAATAATTAGTCTATGGAGACTTTGCCCTCACAGTGTTGATACTCCGTTCTTCTTGCTTTATCCATTTTCATAGATAACGTGTCACGCGGCCGGAGCCTTCCCCTCCCCGTAACATCTGGGATTCTCCATCATACACTGTTCATCTTCCAGGTCTTTATCTTTTTTATTCGTCAAATATATCACATCATGGAAGGGCAATTATCAACACAGTCATGCAGACAATTTGAAACTTTACTGGGATCATTTAATTTTTTTTTGACTGTGATTTCAAATGATCATTAAGGTGATAATCTGTAAAATCTTTTTTTCTTCCTCTTCTTCTTCTTCTGTGGTAGAAAAAGCAGTCACAGCTGTGGGCTTATAGTTTGTTTTTCCATTACACCTCCTAGAGATCACTTATCAGTGAATGTGGGTGGTACTGATGTTATTGTCTATCAAGGCTTAAAGGTTTCTTGGATGTTTTTTATTTTATATATAATTATTATTATTATTATTATTATTATTATTATTATTATTATTATTATTATTATTATTATTATTATTATTATTATTATTATTATCATTAAAATCTGAATTGGTTAGCTGATTAATCAACACAAAATCGGTGGGCAACTTTTTAGATAATATTTCATTTTTCATAAAAAAATGTCAAAAATGTGTTGGTTCAGCTTTGAAATGTGAGGGTTTTATTGTTGTTGTTGTTGTTATTGTTTTATTTGTTGTTATCCTTTCTCTTTTCTTTTTACTTAGTATATTGTATCAGACACTGAATGTAATTACTTATATGAACCATTGTTAGAAAATAAACCACTGTGTTATATTTACTGTCAAGTACCGTAATAGGGAATTGTTATTTAAAAACAAGCTTCTTTATTTATGCTGTATGTAAACGAAGGCAATTCAAAGTAAGAATGATGTAGAAATAGCAAAATGCTAGTCAACCTTAATTCAATACTTCTTTTTGTTTTATATAGACACGCTATAGAGTTAAGGTCAAGTTAGAGAACAACAAGACATGAAGATTTAGAGTGCGGCCATGTGCTGGTGTCGCTTAAAGAATATGACCTTGTTGCCCTGTGTACCACACAGACCTCAGCTCCTATCGTAGCATGTTGTAGAGCCTACCTAACGAAACCTAATTAGATTGTTGAGTCAATCAGCATCCCACAGGTACATAACATGGCTGTAGAGAACAACAAACCTGTCTAATTGCCCAGAACATGATTACACCTCTCATCAGGATTGAGTGTTTCAAACTCCCTTGTTTTTGTTTTTGATTGCAAAGTCATTACCTGTGCAAATTGTGGCATGCAAACCTGTTTGAGCGAGTGTCAGCCTTGAAATGGAGGTTTAAATTCATAAACATTCGGTGCAACAAATGACAATCTTCCCACTCAACATATACTGAGCTTTTTGCCTTGGAAATGAAACAGCGTCTGTGCATGCTTGTTCTGCTGTTTATAACCACTGTGAGAGTCTCACCTCCTCCGAGCCAGACTTAGCCGAACATAATTACCCAGGGCGCTCTGCGATAACGCCTACTGTCACTCCTCATTTACAAGGCCTGCTGGAACTCCTTTCAATTAAGTAATAAAACATGTTCTCTACTGTTACCCTCTATCACATGAACATTCCAATAGTGCACATCCATAATTGACGTGAGCTGCTCTCCCTTTAAATTGGCAAGAGTTGTGTGAAGAGAGAAGAACATCATTTAGTCAAAAGTGTTGATGTGTTGGTTCTGGAGTGTTCAGCTGCAGAGGTATGCATCTTTCCTCAGTTAGAGTGAGAAATTCTTCCTCTTCCCGGTTACATGACTGCAGGTTCAATAAATATTCATTATTTGCCTTAATTAGAACACAGATTGATTCATAACAGAATGTACATATTTTATTCTAAACACCTGGTATCAGGTCTTTTGCAGGAATAATCTTTTGATGAATAAAAAAAAAGAGCATTACCCACAGAAACAACCCTCATCAACACACAATTAAAGGGCTGGTGACTGGTTGACTGATTAAAATGTTTATAAATACTAACATATACTAACAAAATACTAATAATAACACCAAATAGAAAGTCAAACTTTCAAAAACAGATCTGTTTTTTAGACACATACGCAGGACATATATTATGAGATATGCTTAATGAACTTGACTTGTCAACGCCCATCCTCTGATTTCCTGAGCTATACAGAGTTAGATAAGAAAAACAAAACCATGAAAACTGAGTAACATGGAACCTTAGAGGGAGTAATGAAAATGTCCTCTTAGTATTTATTTTCTCACAGACTTGTTGTGGTAATGTGCTTCCTCTGGAGTGTCAGCAAACTGCGATGTCTGTTTCTGCTGTGCATTGGAACCAGGGATTTGTGGTCTGATGCAAATATTGCTGAGTCCCCAAATACCGACCAGTACTCCCGGCCGGTTGTAACATGACTATGAGAGAGGAAATTTAGTCTGATGCAAACATTGAACTGGCCTGCAGTCAGAACCCTTAAGTCAACCCTGAGGCAGTTAGCTAACTCCCAGACTGCCACGCACAGTACTGTAGATGTACTGTAGTTGCACTATAGGTGTACTGTAGCTGCTGTGCTCACTGTTTTTCCACTAGGTACTCTCCAGGGCCCCTCCACATTCACCTGCAGTAATGTCTGAGTCCACATCTACAGGCAGCTGCCACGCCTCTACTGAGGAAAGAGGCTCCTCTATGAACTGGGGTAACATTTCAGATAGGTTGTCATTAAACACCCAAAGGACCCTGTGTATGAAAAGTTTGGAGGGAGGGAAGCCGACGGTCTTGTAAAGAAACACATATTACTATTTCACCGCTAATCATGTGGGGAAAATATATTTTTGTCACTTTTACTGTATGTTAAGGTTTCTCAGCCTCATCTATTGTAACAAGTTAAGCCAAAATCTTATCATAATTGAACATACCGTCATCAATCAAGTTTCATGCTTTCAAAGTCACATGTCTGCAACCAGGAAGGTCATACAGTACATAAGATGTTATATAGTTGCTGTTTTGTCCAGTTGCTTTTAAAGAACAAATTCTTTTGATCATGCCACACAAAATGATTTTACGTATCAAATATGAGCCTTGGCCTCTTGTTTTCTATTCTAACTCGGGACACAGTATTGAATCCTCAGACAGTGACTTGCTTTTGTGACCACGGAGTAGGTGTTCTTGTTTAGTTCATTCTTTGGGGATGAACTCAGTAGAGTTTGTGTGAGGTTACATTGATATCACCTGTATATCAACTCTACATGTGCAAGCATACAAGTGTTGCCATAAAAGGTGTATAAAAGGAGACAGGAGATACATATGTTGATTTTCATGAACACTGCAAAAGTCATCGAAAGCCTCCAAGATTGTCAATCCCTCGGACTTGATCAGAACATCAGCTTCAGCTCAGCACACAGGCTCATACGTAGTCCTCACCTCTGCTTTAAGCTGGTTATTTAGGGTGCATGTAGGTGGTGAGTTACGGTATGAAAATGGGTGTGTGCCGGTGTGTCTGCATCCGTAACTGTGTACTTGTATGTCATGTGCCTCTGCAGGCTCTAGAGCCTTGACTTTTGACTTCCATACAGGTGAATGTATGGCACAGCAAAATTTATTTGTAACCCTTGCAAAACAGAAATAAGCTTGTTAAAAAGTGGTTTGCAGGTTACATGATGCAACTGATATTATATCTTTATCCATTCTGGACAGTCTGGTTCTCTCCATTCCCTCTAAGGTGAGAACTGTTCAGTTTTCAACTGTCAACACTGTGAAATTGCAAGTTAAAGTTCACCAAAGTCCTTTACCTCTGTGAGTAAATCCACTGATTGCAGCAATTCCATCTAAATGACCTGATTTCCAACTGAAACTTTTCTGTCGTTAATAGTGTTTTGACTCATTAGTCATTAGCCTTTTAGCATGTCTCTTGTCATTTAGTGTCATGTTGTCTTTTTTCCTCCAAATGAATGAGTGCCGGTTCATTTTTTTGTGTAGGTGTCTATGTGTGTGTGTGTTTGTGTGTGTATATGCATGTATGTGTGTGTAAATATGCATGTGCATGTGTGTATGATGGGATCTACCCACTGATTACTGAGGGCGTGTCTCAGCCTTTGTGTGCATGGTGAAGGACTGGCTAAACTCTCAGTGATGTCAGTGGTGTTTAACATAGAGGGAAAAGCCTCAGCGGTGTCGCTCACCGAGCCCGACTCTGACTGCTGCATGTTTTCTTTGGACGTCACCAAATGACATTTGATGCTGAACAGGTCTCAGACCTAGGCCAGCACAGTGCGAGGGGAATGGGGCGAAGAACTTGGGGCATGCTGGGTAACTAGATCCGGTGAGCCCAGTGGTTGGATCATGGCAACCTGCCACACTTTATGCATGTGAATTCAGAGTTCGAGGTCACTATTCCACTTTCTCTACCCCGATGTCTTTACTTTTTTAACATTACTTTAATGTCAGTTTTGTTTTGTCCAATATTAGTAAGTGCTATGAGAGGTGAGAGTGGGTGATATGCAAAAAAATTCCCAATGTCCAACATTTGTAAATATTATTATTTTACTATTAGCTTTTACTTGAGAATCAAAGCCAAATTAAAATACCATAACCTTTTAAAAGGAGAGTTACGAAATCAAACACTTGTATGTCTAAGATTATACTTTAGTGAGAATAAAATTCAAAATTTACCAGTACCTCTAGCATGCCACAAATACAGCCTTCACACAAACTGGAGGTAAGAACAACATTATAATTTATAGCCACTAAAGACTACAAAGACAATGAATTTGCTTGTGGCTCCCATGATGACAAGCCACTAATGACAGTGAGTATTAACAAAGCCCCACAGGTTCTTGACATGTTAAAGCTGGGTTAGCGAACACACACAATGCATAAACACTACATAGATATATACACACACACACTCACACACACACACACACACACACACACACACACACACACACACACACACACACTCATCAGCTCAGGAGAGGTGAAGGGAGACGCTAAGGTGCTGGCACAGGGAACAAGGCAGGAGAGAAAGTGAAGATCTGGGGCCTTGGCAGGAATCAGCACGGCGTGACAAGGCTCTCATTACATCTCATGTCAGCTCATAAACTAATGGAGGCATTAGCATAGCTTATAATATGAATATGAGTCATTGGAGATGATATAAAATTTAGAGAATCTGCGACTTAGCCCTAAAAATGGTGATTCCAGTTTACACAGCCCCTGTTGATAAGAGCCCTCAGCAGATGTAGGAATATACTTGCATTCATTCGTGTGCTGTGCATTAGCACAGCATCCCTCCCTTACACACACACACACACACGCAAAGAGATACACATACTTGAATCAGGAGGCTAATTACTGTAGCTCATGCGTTACTGATACCATCTCTTATTTTGCTCCCCTTCCATGTCTAATGGTTGTGACAGTAAATGAAGAATGCCTGGGGGGGCATTTTCATTGTGACACATTAAGAACGGCGGCAAAACACATGACTTGAGTGTGTGCATGTGTGTCTTCTGCTTGGCGTGCCTCTTCACAACTCTTCAAAGCGCTGTCACAAAATACAAAAAACACACACACTCCAGCTTGATAAGATCTGTTCAAAATCTCCATCAACATTAATTGTCATCTGTCACAGCTGAAGCCATGTGAGGGCAACGTGGTTGCATTTCGATCAAGACAAGTATAGAAAAGCGGCTGATAGGCTGTGACAGCTTCAGGGTGCGCCTGGCGTCTCGAGGGCATCCCTCTGCCCAGAATCAAGCCTTCATTGTGGGGGAAAGGAGCTCTCTGGGCCCCCTTCTAATCTGACGCCCATTCTCCTCTCTGTCTCACCTGCAGGTGGGAGCTCACACAGCTAAAGGCCTCCTCACAATCAACACCCTCTCTCTCCCCCTCCTCCTCTGCTCCCTCTCCCCCCTGCTTATTCATTTTAATCCCCCATCCATCCATCTATCGCTCTCTCCTTGCAGGTGCTTTTCTTCCATTTCCTTAACACTTTTTTTTTACAATTAGCAGCCTTCATCGTTGGGGTAAAATTTGTTCTGGCGTTCTTTGGCAAATTCTGGCCCATACCGCTTATTTTGGCATCTTTGGATTTGTCTCATCCAACTTCTCTCCACTTCTTCGTTTTTCTCTCCTTTCTTTTTTCCTTGCCCTCCTTCCCTCCCTCCCTTTCTGCTATACCTATCTATCTATAGTCCGGCAGATGCTGTCCCATTTGTACTCTCCCCCATGACGTTCCTACGGGGGATTGCTTAAGGATTCAGGAGCCTCTGTGCTCATGGATCACACTGACACTTGGTCAGCATCAGCAGATTATGAACTATAGGCGCCTGACACCCCGCCATTGTTCCTCCATCTAAATATGAACAATAAGGCCCATCTGACGCCCACGCTGACAGCTTATTCGCTCTTATCACTCCTGTGGAGTTGCCCGGCATGATCTAGGCACCTCCCCCTTCCTCCTCCCCACATGTACATGCCTTCCCCCGCCTCCCCTTACCCTCCTCTTCTCCAGCCCCCTACACTTCAACTCCTTTCTAGCACAACCACGGGGCAAGGGTGAAAGAACTGGAGGGAGATATGGAGGGGAAGGAAGGAAGGTGCAAAAGGGCAGATAGTAAAGCATGCAGAGGGACACAAATGATGGTTAAACGATCATGGGAGCCTTTTGGTGCCTCATTTGGACGCACCCTAACCCTTATCCTTATCTAGTAAAACAAGGGTTGCATTGTTTTACTAAGGGAAACTTTGGCAAGTCCAGTCATAGCTAGCAGCCCTAGAATTTTAAACTATGCTATTATGGAGCAGTCATACTGAAGCAGTCATATTAAAGTCCCAACAGCTTGGACAAGCCCCAACAGCTTGGACAAGCTGTTGGGGCATTCTGGTGGTTCAGTCCACTAATGTACTTATAATTACGATGCCCCCAGTTGGATTCTGATGCAAGAGCTTTGTCACATGTCATTTCCTTCTTTTTTTCCAATTTTTTATTACTGTCAACTGTCAGATAGTCAAACACTGGATGAACCAACAGAGCAAAGATATTTCTACTCAAGTTTCAGAAAAATTATAACAGTAGCTTCTGTGGACAGCTATGAACAATAACTCAACTTTAATCTGGAGCTATATAATATACAACTGTTTCACTGTCATGAAAATCAGTTATGGAACACAAAAGATAATCTAGCTAAAGTACAGATACAACTTTATCTATTTATTTATTTTCACCTTCTACATTATCAGCTTGAGGCCAATTCAGCATGGTTGGGGTCAAGAAAAGATTGTGGTTTTGAGAAGCGAAATCTGGCTGAGGTACGGTTAGAGTTAGGCAACTAAAACACTTGGGAAAAATTCTGGGCATGGATAATGAAAGTGCAATCTCCAGTCTGCGTTATGAAAGGGGAATGCACCCTGTGACCATCCCTTCCAACACCCCGACGTCTATATTTTCACTTCCACTTCCACTTTGTGATAGGGCACACTACTTCACGAAAATGGGGTGCAAAACTGTCCAGTATAGGGACACAAGACTGATTCTATGTGACAAATTAACTGAACATCAGCAGGGTTTAGTTAATGGACTGTTTCTCCACACATGACACTAACCTGCCACCATTCTACACATCTCAGTCACCGTCACAACTTCACAATCTCTACCAGCTTTTTAATGAGACCGGCCAAGTATCCTGTTGACAGCACACCTTCTACATAAAGAAGAGAGAGAGAGAGAGAGCGAGAGGACGATGGTCGGATGAAGAAGAGGAGGAGAGCAGTACGAAGAGAAGGAGGAGAAGAGCACTGGAGAGTGGTGAGGCTTTCTGAGCCGAGCAGGAATTAACAGGGCCCCAGGGACGGCCAGATCAGAGCAAGGGTCCCCGGAGAGCACTTACCACAGGGGCCCCCCACGCTTGTTACAGCAAAGCAGGGGCCACTAGGGGACTCTCAGGGCTACACTTCACAAATGCAAGGCTCAATTCACCATGCAAGATGGTTAAAAGGCAGACGGTCAGGGTGGCTGGGAAGGAAGCACACCACAATTATGTCCTTCTTTGAAATACCCCACTACCAGGGAACCAGAGAAATTATAACAAGCTCAGATATGTTTAAGAGCAATTTGGGAATAAATCCTCGTAAATGACGTATTCCTGAGAACATTATACTCAAAGGCTAACTCCCATGTAAGGTTTTTTCGAGAGCTGAAATGCCAGCTAGATCACTGGGGATGAGGGTATTAGCCAATAACATGGGTTCTGTTGAATGACAGAGACACCACCCATTGGCAGCACCATAAATTCATGACTGCACTTCTCCAGTGGCACAGTCATGAGTGGTATCACATCTAATCCAATATCAATGACACAAAAAATCAGTCCAGCAAATTAGATCACCCCAAGAGTTGAGGCCTCATTGTATGTTAGGAGAAAAAGGAAAGTAATAGACTTAACAGGCGATGACTAAGAGGAAAAGCGCTCTGCAAAATAAAACTTTCCTGACGCACAGATATTTGACATTCTGATTTTAGTCCGATCTTTTTAATAGTTAAGATACAAACACACCAGTCCATTTATAAACATTATAATCGCTGACAATGGTCCAGAAAGTGATATAAATGAAAACAGAGTTGTGTTGCGAGAGCAGTCAGTGGGATCTTTCTTCATCAAAAATCACAAATCAGTCCTAAGTCCTGTTTCTCTCAGTGAAATGATATCAGATGGTTGGTAAAACTACTCAGCTCAGAGTTTTCAGCGGTGTCAATATGTTAGCTGAAGCTACAGAATGGGGCCTCGGTGCGTTTAATAGGTCAAGGGATACCAACGAATTTGTTTCCATCCAACTGACAAACACATTTTCAACAACCGATCAAAATGGTGAAAAATGGTGAATTGGGTTTCCACCAGCCGAGTTGTGGTCAATCAATCAGCTTTGTAAATGTAAAAAATAAAAAAAGGCACATCCACGAGAAAAATGGAACAGGTCTTTCAGGAATGGATTCATAATAGTCAGGCTGCTGTTGTTCTTTTCTGCTAGCAAATGTTATCTATATTTTTTTTGGTATCAAAATACAAATAGTCAGGAAGTACTGGCCATTAACCAGTGTGATATTAAGTTTTACAGGATGTGGGAGAGATAGTAAAAAGAAAAGACTACCATTTTTCTTTCTGTTTCCTATTGTTTTAGCCATGCTAGCAGCATTGCTCTAGGAATGACAATGTCAATCAGTCCTTGCTCATTGGTTCAGAATGAAATGTCTCAACAACTATTGAACAGATATTAGAAAGAAACATACGCTTCATTTTAATGAACTACTAACTTACCTCTGTGCTTCATTTGGGCAGATTGTTTCCAGATATCTTCCATTTTGTCAGTAGTTGTTATTATCTCTTTGCTGTTTACTGCTCGAGTGACCCAATTTTTTGCCAAGTGCAACACCAAAGTTTAACATAATCAAGAAACATTTTCTGAATCAAGAAAACCTTTCATATCATTTTTTCCCCTCTTATCATCAGTGCTGTTTGTTTGGCCAAAATGAATATACCAACAGAATTAACCCCTATATGGCACTGCTGACATGAAGCAGATGGCTTCAACAGCTATGCAGAAAGGTGTTATCGCAGGCTGACAGTGAAGATCTGCTATTTAAACAGAGCGGTGTGCTGGCGCAGGATAGAGTGCTGACTTCTCAGAGTCTATACATGAGAATCAGACTCTGTGAGGGCTCCTGGTATAAGATCTAGGATGCTAAATTGTTTAATTCAAAAGGGTAGATTTAAGGCTTAATGTTCTCTTACCCTCAAGAGGTGTACATAATTTTAAATATTGTAAACCTAAATGGAGGAGAAGCTTAACTGCAATGTTTTTAGAGCATTTCAGCTCGATTCAATTTTAAGTTTGCCTTTCATGATGTGCATGGTGTTGAAAAAATGGTGCTCTTGTAGGGGCAGAGGGAGAAGGCCTCCCGCTGATCCTCCCTTTGCCTCATCAGTTACTTTTCCCTTTTGCCGGAGATACTTTGTGTTTCGCTCCCTCTTTTTTATGTTTTGAAGTGCTATTCCTCGGTGTTGTGTGTCTAATTAAAAAGCACTTGCAGTTGTTTCTAGTTCAAGGTTGTAACATTACAATCTCATCATAGTGAGTCAATCAGATCCATTTTCAATCACTGCATCTCCTTAATGAAGTGCCGCTGACTGTCAATGGGACTGCCTGCCTGGTGTTTTTTCATTTCATTCTTTTCTGAGGCAGGGGTTAGCTGCTCCATGGAGGAATGGAGAATGCTTGCCATTTTGGAGGGGGAGTGTATGCGTGGGATGGAGTGGGCTGTCAATTTCTGTCCTGCACTGAGGTGTGTGTGGCAGTGAGTCTATGGCAGGGAGACTGGGGGGTGGGCGCTAGGCAGGGATTAACATGATCAAAGACACAAATGCAGAGCCACATTGGAAAAGTAAGGGAAGGGAAAAAGAGCCATGCAGTGCTCCTCAACGCCCCCCCCCCTTCCCTTTTTCCCATAATAACTCCCATGGAAGAGATGAACCGTAACTGAACCGTGACTTCCCCTACACTCCGCCCTTGCCTCAAACAACTATCATTTTACAGCAAACAAAAATGACAAAAACAAACACTAGATTCTGACTATACATGCAACTGTGTGTGGCCCATGGATGTAAGCCAGGATGCATGTACACACCAAGATATGAGGTTCTAGTAACTGGGGCGCATGTAGAGGGAGACAGACAGGAAATAAACAAACAAGTCAGATTTAATAGAATTGTACCTGGAGCCCCGAGGACACGCAAACACACTAGCAGAGCGTATCAGCTGGCATGCTAATACTGCCAAAGGGAAGCCAAAACTAATAGCAGAGACATTAAGGAAATGATCCCCAGGCTGATATGTTTTCTATAGATGGCGACTACACAGAATTGCCATATTTATCATACTCAGGGAAACAGAGAGAGAGAGAGAAAGAGACCCCCATCTACACTCCTGTCCCTCTCTGTTGTCCCCGGGAGAGTGATGAGAGTTGCCCCTGGGAAAGTTGCAAGTTAGTGTTTCTAGGTATGAAAGTGTGTATTTATTTGTGTGTGTGTCCCCGAATACGTTGAGTCCTGACGCTCTATTCTTACCCTGCCCATGGTGGGTTAGGGTTAGGAGTATTTAGAGCTGTACGGTGGCATTTCCAAATATCCTGCCCTCAAAAAAAAAAGTAAAAAGGCCTCTATCAGCAGTTGTGTTACCTCAATGATGCTGGTACTATTTGGACTTTTCTCAGACTTTTACAGAAGGTAATATAAACATGTAGATTGTCAGTGGATTACAGCTTTGTCTTAAAACATAAACTAGGCACAACTCATGGTAGAGTTTGTAACCGAAACCTTAAAAATTCAGTACAGAGTATCCATTTGCTGGGTATTAGCAGAATGTACTTATGCCTGAAAAAATTGACAATGGGAGCCAGCGGAAACAAACTAACACATCTCATCACATCCCATTTTAAGTTAATATTGCAAACTTGTTAACAGTTGCCTCTTTCCATATCCTGCAGATACGAAGCAACAATAGCATTATTTTGTTTCTGTCCATCTTGTGAATGCAAATCCAATATAAATTCTCCTTTAGCTCTGTTTTTGGTCTCCACAAACATCATAGAGAAATATGAGACACTATAGCAGCTAAATATTTTACTCTGTTAACCAGCTGGTTGTTAACTTCTACTGTTTGTTGCTGGGCGGATATAACATAGCCTCCAGTAGATTTTTAGAGCTACTTTGCTGAATATAGCAGCCTGATGCTCACAAAACGAAGAAAAAAAGAGTGGTTAGAGTGAACAGTAAAGTTGTGGGCTGGAAAAGGAAAACAATGACCTTAAAGACACTAAAAAACCTCCTCTGAGCTGAAGCTAGCCAGCTAGTTGCTATAAAGGATCAGAAGTAAAAGTAATCATTGCGGTGAACAACCCCTTGGAGCTCATGTTACTTACTTAAATTGTTCTGTGGGTTTGATCTAAAGCATTGCATTATTTTTGATAAGATAATACTAGTTTGTATCCTATATATTTATCTTAAAGGTAAATAGTAACAACAGTGGTAAATTAAAGGGCGTTGAAAATGTACAGCTGTACAGAAAATAGCATCATTATATTAACAAACTAACCCAGAGCTGATAAAGAACTTAAATTACTGCTTGAAGTAAAATGTTTCTTTCATTAGTTACATTTTAAACAATTCTTAATACTTTTCTGCGCTATTTCCACCCTTGCACCCGCTTCCTTACCCTCATCTCCTCATCCATACCTTCCCCCTCCCTCCCCTGCCCTTTTCCGGCTCTCCAATTAAGCTTCTGTGGCAGGTTTCCATCAGCCGTCTGGTCGTCTGCAGCAGGACTCCTCGGAGCAGAAGCCTGTCAGGAAATGAACTCATCAATGGGTGACAGCTGCTAATTTCTCCTTCTTCCATGTCACACGAGTGGCCTGCTGCAGTTAATAATGAGCCATCCAGTCCTGATTAGGGAGATACACGGGGAGGGTGGGGATGCACACAATACAGTACACAATCACTCAGCAGGACATGTGGAATAATGTACAAGCAGGGGCACAGACAGACATTCCCATTCAGAGCAAAAAACATTGACAAGCACAGTGAACTGGGGATGTTTGTGGAGGGTATGATCCCTGCTTGTCCCAGGTCACTCACTTTGTTATGTGCGTTACATTATGCTTTATTAGGAACACCTGTACACCTGCTCATTCGTGCTGTTATCCGATGGGCCAGTCATGTGGCTGCCGTGCAATGCATGGAATAATGCAGTTACAGGTTTAGGAGATTCAGTTAATGTCCACACAAAGGACAGCCTCTTGAATTACACAGAATGTTGCGAAAAGCGGATAATAAATCTAGTGAGCAGCAGTTCTGCAGACAGAAAGGTTCTGTTGATGAGAGAGGTCAAAGGAGAATGTCTACACTGGTCGGATCTGACAAAAGACTACAGTTACTCTGATAACCACTCTTTACTGTGGAAGCGTCTTGACCACCACAGTTGTAAAAACAAAGCCTGGTTTCATGAACATGACGATGAGTTCAGTGAACTTCAGTGGCCTCCACAGTCACCAGATCTCTATCCAGTGGAAAACTTTTGGGATGTGGTAGAAGAAGAGACTGGCAGCAGGAATGTGCAGCTGACATCTGTAGAAATGATGTGATGCAACTAGTCATCATGAAACTGAGGCTGTTTTGAGAGCAAATGGAAGCCCTACACAGTATTAGCGTGCTGTTCCTACTAAAGAGCTCAGTGAGTGTAGTTCAGCCAGCCTATCAGAGGACAGTTGGAAGTCTTACAGTTTGGTTTGGAGCCATTTTTGTTTTTTTTTATCTGCTGCCACATCATGTTGCTGTACATGCTGACATTAGCCAAGCACATACAAAACTAATATTTGTCATACAGCATGAAACATATACATTAAAATTAAAAACTATGTTATAATAAATATTTTCTAAAACTATTTAACTAGTTTTTTGTTTTGGACTTTCTGCTCTGCCAAAACCTTACAGCTACTTAAAGTAGTGGCTTTTAGCCTGGGGATTTGGAACCCTGAAGAGGTCACACAAAATCTGACACAACTATCAAAAGAACAGGAAAGAAGGAAATTTATGGTACACAGAAATATTACTTTTCTTGCATTTTCAAGCCTCTGAAAAATATTCAAATGAAGTACATTGTCAGCTTTGAATGGGTTCTAAAGGCCAAAAAGGCTGGAATGCATTAACTGGATGCATTTATTTTTTTGTTGTTCATCATAAAATGCAAATAAATTCATATAACATCGAGTATTTTAAATATTTAAAACGTATCCCACCACCACTCACATACACAGCCACATATGGATGCTCACACAGAGAACGTGACCTCTGTTAAATGTGCCTATCTTTGCTCAAGGGAAAAAAAGAGTACGATAAGATTGAGTGAGTTTATAAATGCAACATGAGGCTGGGAGCGGGAGACTAAGAAAGGCTGAAAGGCAGACAGGTGTTATGTGAAATTACAGGCTCCCTTCACTCTGTGGTTGTGGATTTCACTGATCTTTCACTTCTCTCTAGCCTCACCTCTCTCAACATCCATCTGTAATCCTCTCATTTTTCCTGCCCACTCCTCCACTACTTTCTCTCTCTGCCCACCTTCGCACTCTGCACACACTGTATGCATGCATGCGCATCTGTGTGTTAAAGGGATGATCTTTTGATGCCCCTGGTGTGTATGAGTGCCTTCTCTCTCTACTTTCAGCGGCCGGCCATTGTGTTTGCAGCCGTCATACTGCTCTCCCACTCACTCCATCAGAAACCAGGCCTGTGTAGGGGCCTAAATGAATATTGATTCTCTCTCCAGCGCTGAATACTGCTGGGGAAAAAAAGGGATGAGAGTGTTGTACACAATGAAGAGAAAGGGCCTGATGGGGAGAGAGAAGAGAGGATGACGATTAGGATGATGGTGATCATGATGATGATAATGATAATGGTGATGTAATGGCTGTGTTAGTGATCAGAAAGCATGATGGGAACCATCAGTTGATGCATGTATGTGCATGTTGCTTGTATGATGCCACTATTCTGTACATATAATTGCAGTATTTATGTTTGCTTCACATGACAATTAACAGCAAATACATCTATGAAAAAGAATCTGGAGACATAATAAAAATTAGGCTCAGTCTTTATTGTCACAAATGAAACTGCAATACTGTTTTTAGAGGTTTTTCAAAAGATGAAGGGCAGACAAAAAAGTAAAATACATAATTAGCAGTTCTATTTTGTTACACATAAATTAGCTATAAGATTTGTTTTGGAATTTTTCAAAATCCATCAAATTATTGGTTTGTAACTGATAATGTACTAATCACTAAAAAGGATGGAGGGAAAACTATTAAGCAAATAGAAATGAATAAACTAAACTGTCGCAGACACATCAGCAAAGTTCTATCATAACAAAACAAAACTCAAGGAGTTGATATACAAATGTATCACAAAGAAAAGAGAAAGAAAGAAAACTTGTTATCTCTACAGAGCCAAATGCACATTTTTCTTTACAGTGAACCATATTATTCTCAGATTATTAGATGCATTTTTAAAAAATATTTATTGAAGAAATATGTTCATTTTCTTGCATTGTATTAATCAATTTGTTAATATAGTCTTGGTGGTTGTGAGAATGCATGCTAGCTCACTTAGCACCAAAATCTCTTTCCTTCATGTTCCATCTAACTAAATGATGTTTAACCTGAGTTTAGCGTAGCCCATGAGAAGAGAGTAAAAACCAGAAAAAAATACTCCCATTGTAAAAATAATCACCCCGGGTAAAAACTAAAGGGAAAAGGGGAAGAGGAAGACTGTAAGAGTCTGGTTTCCTGGCAAATATTTGGCCTAATGCAGGCTTTAACAGAATTAAGAAGGAAAAACTGAAATGAGAAGACAAATCTGTACCTCTATTACTTCATTTCTGTCTCTTCTATCCTTCCAGGACTATATTATGAGGGGCTCCATCCAAATAGACCACCATTTCTTCTCCATCCTGCTGCTCTGCTGGCTGCACCTCCCCTTCACTTGCTCCGGCCTCTCCATACACGCCTCCCTCCACCTGTAAGGTGCAGTTGTCCAGCTCCGTCACAATGTAGTGAGTGCCTTCGTCATTGACGATGACTTGGGTCAGACCGTCCTTCATCATCTGTGATGCTGCGAGCTGCAGCACCTCCTGCATCTCCTCCTGGCCGGTCTCCTGGATGACCTGCACCTCCTCCTGCTCCTGTTTCACCTCTGACTGCACTTCATTGTGCACAGCCTCGGGGGTCAAGACCTCGTGAATGATGGCTGCCTCTCCTTGCATATCCTCCTGATGGCCCATTTCGCTGACGGCACTGAGCAGAGCGTCCAGAGCCGTGGACGACTCGGAAACTATGTGACTTTTCCCTGAGGCTGCGACTGCCACCCCTCCTCTGGTCACAGCCTGCAGCTCCTCCCTGGCCTCCCCTGATTCTAGCACCACAAACTGGGTGCTGCCTCCGGCCAGATGGGCCCCCGCAGATGCCACTTCCCTGCCTGAGGCTATGACTTGTCCATCCTCAGTGATGTGCAGCACCTCCGCCACCTGGCCAGCCATGGCCAGTGTCTGCAGAGTGGCAGCAGCCGACTCCTCCAGGGCCTGGTCGATGGCTACCTCCCCGCTGCCGTAGCCCTGGATGATGATGACCTGTTGGACTTGCTCATCTTGCCCGGATGCCTCTGATGAGCCCTTTGTATGCACAGGAGAGCCCACAGGCTCCGCCTCCACAAATGTAGCCCCTTGGCCCTTCAGACGACACTCGAAAGACTTAGACACGATACCTGGAGAAGAGATGGAAACGTTTCGCATTACACTTGACGTGCTTGATATATTGTGGACACTTATATTCCTTAGACTGCTAAAACAAGGACTTAATCCAAAACTGAGTAGACAAGTGAGGAGCTCAAAGCATCTGAAATCATGCTCTGGTGATAACATGTTCTATAACAGTAAGGTATACAGACAAAAGATAACGGGAGCTAAAATGAGAGACGGAAGGGAGTCAAAAAACAGATATTAAAGGAATTTAATTTAGAGGCAAGATGGCCAGGATCACATCCAAAGCACTAAAATAGGCATGGCAATTACATCTCATACAGTAGCACACATGGCCGTTCATCTCTCTCAGCGTTCTCAGTCACCAAAACTGTTGAACTTGCTATGTGTATGCATCAATCACTGTAAGAAGAAAAGTATATGGAAAGCTAAGTCGATATAAAAGGTGATATAACACTGCACATATTTGTGTCACTTAATGCATGAAAAGAGACAGAATATGGAGATATTAGGCTGGAGGAAGAGCACGGTGAGATAGGGCTGGTGCTAATTGAGCCACTCTGTGCCCTCTCAGATCACAGGTTGCCATGGCGTTTCCAAGGTGATAGCAACAGTGTTAGAAATGCCATTGTTTAAACAGCGCCTGGCTCAGACATTTGTAGGCTAATCTATGCAGAAAAATGGGAATTTGAGACAGTGAAGAGGGGACTCTGTTCACGCCTGGGCTGCTTGGCATAGAGGAACTTTTTGTACAAAAAAACAAAAACACGTATTATTGTCACTGGAAGAACACGCTGACCTTAATTTGAAATGTGTTAGTTTTAGTTGAAGGTTTGTACTTGAGAGTTTGCACTTCTAAATATTTCATCAAGTCTCTCAAAACCCCCAACTTTTTAGGAAAAGAAAGAATTTTCCTTTTTTTAAAAAATATTTGGTTCCTGAAAAGTTGACATTTTGGAAGCATAAGGTTTATCCCCAAGGGTAATGACACGATCACACAGCTCTCACAGTACATACAGGAACAAACTCATCAATCATTGATATTCCTATCTCCCCCTGACATTTAATGTCCTGCAATCACAAGGTTGACAATGTGAGCAGAAAGTCAGTGTTGTTCTGCAAATGGACTCTGACCCAGCTGTGCCCTGTCCTCAAACTGGCCCAGAAATGTGTTTGCTTTCATTCTCACCCTCACTGGACAAGTCAGCAGTTACCATTAGTCCTCTGCTGACCACAAACCAGTTAATCCTGCACAGATGGATTCCAGAAGTGGACTATTTGTACATTTTAGTGAACAGTGAACACTTTATGGGTTAAGAGTGTGTCCAACGACAGAGCCGATCTGGAGGGATAGAAATTGCAGTTGGTAGTGTCAAATCACACACCTGTTATTCTTAATGGCTACAAGCAAAGTTAAAAGCTCAAACATTTAAAAGCAGCTTCAGCATAGAACTCAATTTAAGAGATTTGATAAATGTTAATAATAAACCCCAAAATACATTAGTTTTGCCCTTTATATTAAATCATTCTCCACTTGGCACTTATTGTCTGTCAAAGCTTTAAAGAAATACTCAGATTTTTGTTTCACCGATCAACCGATGATAGGACTAAAAGGTAGAATATCATATCTCTGTGTCTCCAATATAAAAATCTGTCTTGTGGTCATGTCACCAACTTTTTTTTTTTTTTTTAAACAAAAAAGTCATCATATTAAAAGTGAAAAGATGGGAACTTGTTGCAGCTTTTAGTTATTTCTTTTAATGACATCTACACACACATATACCCACACCTGTCTTCACTTGTCATGTTTATTTTGGGGAGTAACTAATGAAGAAGGAACACTGGACAAAAGCCAGCTATTTAGAGATCTAATTTTGCGAGAATAGAGCCGGTGTTTTCTGCTGTTCGGTCCTAATGAACTCAGCAAATGAGAGAGAATTTAGAAACCTACATGTCAGAGAACCAAACCTGATATTTGGAGGGTTAAGGGAGAGAGTGGTACTTTTAAGTGTAGATGTACAGGATCATTTTTCTGAGGATAAAGCTGCTTTCACTCTTCTAGTTTTTTCTCTAAGTATGGTCCCGGTTAGAGCAATCAATACAAACTGTTGAATCATTTTCCTTTTAGTGCAAGAGAGAACACAGAGTTGTAAAAAGGGGCACCTCTTGCTACCATCGAGTTGTGGATTGGAAAGGTTACATTTTACATTATAACTTAAATTAATTGAGAACAGTTTTTCTACAAAATTTTGCATATGAATTGCACAACTCCCTGTTTCTGACCAATGGAGAAATAATTTCAGTCTGTGTTGTATTTGTCTTTCTCCATGAGTCTCTCTTTACGCTTACTGGCACAGTGGCAGTTCAAAACATGCTTGTTATTGTATTAAGAGTTCAATATTTTATTCAATCATTATTATCTAATTTCCAAGTCACTGTGGTGTTATATTATCAATAATAACAGACCCTATTTGTCCGATACCTGATCAGAAAACACCAGAGCACACATTCAAAAGGACTGCCGTTGCACATGCACTCACTTACCAGTTTATTAGGTACACCAAGATAAAGCTAATGCAGTATAAAACAGCAGGCCTGTAATAAATCCCCCCTTCATGAGGATTATGATATTTTTATTGAATCTGTAAGAAAGAGGGGCTGACTTATTTTAATGGTCATTTTGGAGGCTGTAATTTGCAGTGCTGTACTGGGATATCCTGAGATGTTCCAAGTATGTTTTCAACCTTAATTCATATAAATGGGGCAAACAAAATATTAGGGACACCTTTGAGTATAACCCAGTACAGTTCAACAGCATCACAAATTACAGCCTCGAAAAAGATTATTAAATAAATCAAGTGTATATTATTTGAATCACTGTGTTTCACAGTAACCCTTTGCCTGAACTAGGGAATCAGTGTTTTTACTGAAGAACTTGACTTAAAACTTAGAATGACATTGATTTATTCCATTACTGGGATCTTTTGCAGGGATGAAAATCACTGGCAAATATATTTTTGCATCAGCAAGGAAAATATTTGAAAATATTTACAGACTGTAACAAAAGTCTGTAATGTTAGTTTAAGCCTTTTTCGGACTCATACAACGCTGTTAAAGGAAACAGAAAATATACAATGGCCGGATAATAACGTTAGATGACGCATGATGTAATGTTACATTTTCATTACAGCAGCGGTGCATAATTCACTTGGTCCACCTATTAATAATCGTTATATATCAAGCTTGAATGGGGATAAAAAGTAAACAAACAGTGCTATCTCGTCGTTGCTGCATATTAAACAAAGTGCTCCAAGATGCTTCCGCTTCAAATGACCATTTGACCATAGCAATTCTACTTCTATGATAAGCCATTTCCAAATTGCAGAGCTTGGGTGTCTCTGTAAAATAGTCCTACACTTGAAAATATCCTGTATGAGTTTTTGTAGTTTCAACTTGTTTTTTCGGGGGAATCCATGTTTTGACCGGGCACAGCAATGTGCAGTAGTCCTAACTGATGATGTCAGTTTCTTTAAAGTCGACACTGCACTCTCTTTGGTCCTCAACAATGCACATGTGAAGTTTAAGTTGATTGGTGGTCAAGAAAAATGAAGGATAGACAGATAGAAAGACTCCTCTGTTCATATATGTATATAGTATAAGATAACAATGTGCATTTATTTAAAACCAAACTAACAAAAAAATAAATAAATTAATTAAAAAAATCTGTGTGATGCTGCAGTGGACAGGCAACATGTTGGTGTGGTAAAAATCAGTTCAGACTCTATAGTGACAGGCATAGTAGTAAGTGTTTGGAGTCAGAAATGCTGAAGACAGTCAGAGGAAGTTGGCATTTTGAGCAGCAGAGGTTGCCTATCTACACAGAGCTACAGGACCTATGCTAACTGCCTATGCCAGAATGCTACGAGCTCAGAGGTCTTCTGGAGAGGACAATAACTCATTGGCTGTGCAGTTTCTGCTGCATTACCATAAAACCTGTGTATGTTTATATATGTGCGCGTGTGTGTGTGTGTGAACTCCTGAAAGTGTGTGTTTGTGTTCAGCTTAGTAAAGCTTGGTTTTGCAAGTTTGTGACAAATATGTGTTAATGCATTTTTGTATTCATGTATGTTAGTCTCTGAATTCACATGTTGTATTTATGTGTTGATATGCCGGATGAATATTAAGGTCGGTCTTTGCCAGTGTGTATCTGTACAGGATGTGCTACTATATTTGTATGTATATGCGAGTCCCTGCTTGTGCTCTCTTATGTGTATGTGAGGTGTGTGTGTGTGTGTGTGTGCGTGTGTGTGGGTAATGCTGTCGGGGTGGTAAGGCTATGTGTTGCTAGCGTGTGTCACATTAGCCATGGGGTGCTGTCGGCGGGGCCCAGCGGCGGCCCGCTGAGGTTTATGGAGTGTCACTCAGTCGCCGCAGCCGTGAATCAAGTTAATGTTGCAGATCCCATCTCCTCAGTTGTCCTGCGCTCCCGGTGGAAGAACAACATTTGAACAGCGTGATTTGGCCCTGGCGAGAGGCTGATGCCTGTTTAATATGTGTTTTGAGTGTTCTGACTGACTGATTCTTTTAACAGGAAGTGGGAGAGATGAGGAGAGGGAGAGAGGGAGGCAGGTTGCTTTATTGGCTGTGATCTGAAACAAGATGGAGTCTCCCTGAGAGGAATAAAACAACAGGAGGAAGAAACGGATCCAGTGACCGGCAGTGGTGTCACATTGATATCCAGATTATAGATGTGTCTTAAGGAAAGCCTGACTGTACAACTGAATCAGTAACTAATAAAAACTTGTGCAGAGCTCATAGTTTATGTAGAGAATTTTTTTTTCTTTTTTATATCGACTTAGTGTATACTAATTTTCTGCGCAACCAATTTGAACATCCTGCAGGGGTATGTGTGTGCCATTTTATTTCTCTTTCTAGATGATGCTGGCTTATGTGAGAATTAGTTTTGAAAGCAGTAATATCTAAGACCTCAGAGACAAAGAGACAGATGGAAAAAAGAAAGGAGAATGAGAAAGGTGGAAGGACCAGAGAGATATGTGTTTAGAAACAGGACAATGGCAAATGACAGAAAACAATGACTCAATCTTATCCTTGGTAGAGGCATAGCTTTTCTTTGAAGTTATCTTGGGCAAGTACAGTGATTTGCTACTACAAATGATTTTTTAAGATCAGATAGGGTTTCTGAGTGCGGCAGTCGTACAAAATAAAGAAGTCAAACTTTCCAAAATTTTGTGGCCCAAAAATTTAACTGATAATAACTAATATACACTGCTAAGAAGAAATAGCAAAGTTGAAAATCTCATAATTTCGATGTGCTTATCCTTTTTCTCTTTTAAACTCTGTCTTGTTTAAAGCATTGAATCTTAATTAGAAAACAAACTGTAGTGAACACAACTGTCAGCCCTGTATGGGGAGATAATTGGGATTAGAGTGAAACTATGCTACTGAAATTAAACTAAACCTTCTTTTTCTGGGGACTCCTCTGAAATCCCTTTAAGAACCCTAAGTGATCCCTGACCGTGTGGTGGGACTCTGTGCCTTACACAAGTTGGTGTGTTAGTGTCAGGTCACCACGGGAACCTTCAAGCTCAGTGTACGGTACAGATGCAATTATTGATCAGCGGATCGATGGGCTGGCCAGTGGTGGGGGCC